>JAOPJJ010000086.1:809485-820768 GCA_027122795.1 Enchelyopus cimbrius | reverse complement strand
CCCCCCCCACCCCCCCCCCCCCCCACCTGTCTTTGTACAAATGACGCAAAAATCGTCGTTTTACGTCATTTGAAATCGGAAGTGTGAGAGGTAAATACAGATTTCTCTCGTCTCAGGGGAAAATGAGTCGACGTTGCACGACCATTCCAAAATATGACTGGGTTTCTAACGATGCAACGTTTAAGTGTTGGGTGAAGTGTTCCTTTAATTATTCCGGTATTTTACACTTTAAGCCTTATTTGTAGTTTGTTTTTGATGAAATGCTGTGTTTGGACAAGTTAAGCTTTTTTTGTAGCCCCACTGTAGAGGTACTTTAAAGGTAATAGGACCAAGCGTCATCGGTCCTAAAGCAACATTAAACGTTTGTTTGCAAAGCTCACCGACTGGTCCCTGGTGTTCATTGATGTTCGACAAAAAAAATCAGTGGTCTGGTGGCCTGGCTACAACAAAATGACTCGTAGAGCCTGGTGGAAAGCATACTTTGCTCTGATTTTTTTTTGTCGAACATCAATGAACACCAGTGATCAGTCAGTGAGTTTCATAGCTTTGCAAACAAACGTTAAATGTTGCTCTAGGACCAATGACGATTGGTCCTATTACATCTACAGTACCTCTACAGTGGGGCTACAAAAAAAGCGAAACTTCTCCAAACACAGCATTTCGGCAAAATGAACACCTGAACCGGTCTATTTCATCATAAACAAACTGGAAATAAGGCCTAAAGTGTAAAATACCGGAATACTCCTTTAAGGACATGGTTAGTGAGCTCTCGGAGCAGAAGGCTGCATGAAGTAACCGAGGCCGTCCTGTCTGCAGAGTGTCTGCTGCTGGGGGACCACTCCACCTGTGACTGCGGCCCGGGCTACGTCTGGTCTAACGACGTGTGCTACAACACCACCACCTGCTGCACAGAGACCACCTGCACAAAGCTCATTGCACACCACCAGCCAATCTGTGTCCCCAAGGTCAAAGGTAGCCCGCACACACGTGCACACACACAACACACGCATGCATGCAGGCACGCACCCACGCACGCATTCACGCACGCACCCATGCACGCATGCACGCACGCACCCACGCACGCACCCATGCACGCACCCATTCATGCACGCACCCATGCAGTCATGCATGCACGCACGCAGTCATGCATACACACACAGGCAGGCACGCACACAGACGCTCGCACGCACACACTGGGCAGGTATGGAGATGGAGGGCTCCTTCTCCATGTGACGGTCATGATGTGCTCCACAGTCATGGTGGTGGGCACCGTGGAGCTGTCTGTCGGCACCTGGGACTCGGCCGCAGAACTCAAGGTGCATTCCCGCATTTCCTGGCAAATAAATCTGCGAGTGATCGGCTCTCGACGTCTACCTTACGTTGTACTTCTGTTCCGCCTCCTTTCTGCTCACAGCTCCTCACCGGGCTGCAGATGCTCAACGGCTTTGAGGTGGTGAACGTCACGACCCTCCAGAGGTAGTCCGACTCCAGGGGCCCCGGCTCCACTGAGACCGCAGCTAAAGGGTTGGGTTTATCCAATGCAGAGTAGTATGCACAGGCTAGGGCCGTTAGGGAAGTCATGAGTCATCTGCGTCGTTCACAAAGCGAACAAAGGGGGAAAAGTACACAATTCCAGTTAAAATACAACGACTTTAATACAAATAAATACTTTTATAAAGCTTTTGATGTAGAATATAACGGAACTGAACATTACGGAACTGAACAACTGTTTTCAAACCGTCCTGTCCTTCATTACCTAACCGTATCGTCTAACACTGTCGTGTCCTTCATTACCTAATTATACTGTTAATAATCTCTCCTCAGCGACATCATCGCTGACTTTGAGGCCAACATGAGCGTGGCGTTTCTGACAACAAAGCTTCAAGAAATCCTTGACCTTCTGGAGGTAGATTTGGCGGCCACCATCAATATGGAGACCATCGGTAAATTACTACATGCTCCTTAATGACCTGTCTCTGTACTGCCTAAACCCTACCTGCTCCTTAACAACCTGTCTTGGTACTGTCTAACCCCTACATGCTCCTTAATGACCTGTGTCTGTACTGTCTAAACCCTACCTGCTCCTTAACAACCTGTCTCTGAACTGTCTACCCCTACCTGCTCCTTAATGACCTGTCTTTACTGTCTAACCCCTACCTGCCCCTCAATGACCTGTCTCTGTACTGTCTAACCCCTACCTGCTTAATGCCCTGTCTCTGTACTGTCTAACCCCTACCTGCTCCTTAAGCACCTGTCTCTGTACTGTCTACCTCTACCTGCTCCTTAATGACCTGTCTCTGTACTGTCTAACCCCTACCTGCCCCTTAATGACCTGTCTCTGTTGGGCTCAGCAGTTCAGACCACAAAGTAACAAACCCCCCTTTCCCCCCCCCCCCCTGCAGGGCTGGTGGAGATGACCGCCCCCGAGTCTCTGGTGTGCTACCAATCCATCCCAATCCTGAGCTGCGCCTTCACCGAGGTCCTGAGCACCTCCATGTGGACCATGAGCCGCGGGGCAGAGTTCTCGGAGCTGGCCAACGGCAGCGTGGCACAAATCAACCAGAACTGCGGGCCCTCCCTGCGGCCAGCCTGCCTGCAGCTCACCCTGAACGGGGTGACCGGGAACTGGGCAGGTGAGGGGGCCGTCCTCGTAGCAACCTATAATGTAATAACGGCCAATAATGTAATCACAGCGAATAACATAATCATTTAAATGTAATAAAACCAATAATGTAATAATTTGAATGTAATAAAACCAGTAATGTAATAATTTGCCAATAATTTAATAGAGTCGTTGAGCCAATAACATAATAACTTTTTTGAAGGATTTTTTTAATACAAGGCCAATAACGTAATAAGTTACATTATTGGCTGGTTATTACATCATTGGCCTTGTATTAAAAAAATCCTTTGAACCAATTATGTAATAACTGGTAATAATGTAATAAGGTATCACTTAGTTTTATTTTCAATTTCTGAAGAGAAAGTGTCACACTTTCACACAGCCTTAATATTGCATCTTGCAACAGATGCTTAAATATCTGACCTTATAGATACCCTTCCACCCTCAAACCCCCCTCCACAGGACGCCTTAAAGGAGAAATTTAGAATCCATTTGGATTTATATGTAACTCTTGGGGTTCAGTTATACTCCGTCGAAGAGTCTGCATGGTCACGGAGTTGGATCTATGACATTATTTGAAAGTTATTACGATACGTTATTGGTTTTATTACATTAAAATGATTACGTTATTGGCCGTTATTAGTTGCTACAGGCCTCATTGAACCTGAAGCACATGGACAGAGCTGAGCGCCTCGCTCTGACCACATTCTGTTTGGTTTGTGTCTTTCTTTGTTTTATCATCACCACACCTCCATTACAAACATCATTGCATACATTACTGACTCTACAGACTTCTTTATGATGCTGTTTTGGGTTGCATTTATAATTAAAAGTTGCAGTTAAAGTTGCTTTAAAGTGTGTGGTCTCCCACTTTGTCTTGCTCTCTGAGCCAGGGTTATGACAAAACGCCTTACTATGCCTCACTCCTTCCCCGCAGGCATCTTCAAGTGCGAGTTCACCGAGGGCTCCGTGAAGCACGTGGCCGCGCTGGGCCTGTCCGTGGCCCTGCTGCCCGACAGCGTGGAGCTGCTGCTGGACCCCCTGACCGTGGACTGCAGCGCCTCCATCGTGGGCTCTAGTCCGGTCAAGGTGACCGCCATCATCGCCAAGAGCCCTGAGAATTACATCGTCACGTGGTCCTACCGGGACGAGGTTCAGGGGAACCTCCAGCCGGTCGGTAAGGAAGACAATGCGTCCTGCACGTCCTCCCTCCGCTTGGGGAACGAGGGAACTGTGGAGGGAACCTGCTTAGGGCGCTCACTCCCTGTTGCCTCAGTGATGAACAGCATGTGGTGCATTATCTACGGAAGTTAGGATCGAAGCAGGCTTCACTCAATGTGTCAACTTCAAATTGTTAGAGTGCTGGCCTAAATAGTCAAGTGAATAATAGGAGATAGGCTGCACTATGCGTAAATCATTTTATCAATGCTTTTTTTGCACAGACGCGTTTCGGCGTTCGTCTTCAGTCTGCAAACCTGAAGCTGCACACTGAAGAAGGCACGCAAAAAAATAAAAGATGTATGCATAGTGCGGCCTGCCTCTCTCCTATTATTCACATTATCTATGGAACAAGTGGGCTTAGAGCAGGGGTCTCAAACTCAATTTACTTTGAGTTCAATTTGAGTCTTAGTGAGGCTGGGCCGAATCAGCATATTTCATGCATGCGTTTTAGAGAAATATAGAAGTCCCGCAACGACTATGCTCATTTGCGTATGTTGCCCACAAACACCAGGGTAGCTGTTACGAGCCTGAGCTATGGCAGCCCATAAGTGCTAGAAAATAATATACCACGGCCAGGGCAACAACTAAAATAAACTTTGTAGGGGGCCAACCAATATTGTCCTGCGGGCCGCAATTGGCCCGCGGGCCGCGAGTTTGAGACCCCTGGCTTAGAGGGTACCGCACACACTGCCCGCCCCTCGCAGAACGCGTTGGTCATGTCGGTAGAACGCGAGGAAGAGAGGAAAGAGAGGGAAGGCAAGTAGGAAAGAAGAGTTATTGCCAACACAATGTACGTCGCTTAACACGGTGCAAGTTATAACTTTGACACAAAATGTAAAACCTTATGTAAAACCTTACCCGTCACACAAGTCCGTGTTCCACCTTGTGTTCCACCTGCTCCCCCCCCCGGGAGCCAGTGGAACCGACGGACTTGTGTGACGGGTGCATTATGTTTATTTAGTAGTGTGCTCTAAAGAAAATCAGAGTTCAACGCAAAATACTCAACATGAAAATACTCAACACGACATGGGGACTCCCTAGGTTGCGTATGATGTGCAACACAGCATGGGGCAGTAGTGGACTCAGTGACCACAGGACCGTCCTACTGAACCCGGAACTAATGGAACCCTGCGTCTCCCTCCAGTGTTCCCCACAGAGAGCCACTACGTCATCAGCACCACCCTGAGCTGCATGCCATCGCCCCAGTCCCACTACGTCAACATCACCTTCCGGAACCAGAAGTGCCAGGAGAAATCCGTCCGCGTAGATATCCCAGTCGTTTACTGTAAACAACCTTTAACTCTTTGCATTTCATAACAGAGATATACAACGTTCCTCATGAGAGGCACTGCTACCAGGAGAACAGGAAAGATAAGAGTATTGCTTTATGTATAGTATTACCTTTAGTATGACATGATGTATTGCCTTTAGTATTACTTCAACATGAAGTAATGGAGTTTTACCTGTATCATAACTTGTAGTATTACCTGTAGTATAACTTGTATTACCTGTAGTATAACTGGTATTACCTGTAAATAACTTGTAGTATTCCCTTTAGTATAACTTGTATTACCTGTAGGATAACTTGTAGTATTACCTGTAAATAACTTGACGTGCAGTACAGCTTGTAGTATCACTTGTAGCAGTACTTAGTAGTAATACCCTGTGGTGGTTTAAGACGGCGCCCCCTTCTGCGAGGAGGAGGAGTTGGACCTCATGCTGTGGCCCAAGACCCCTGGCGGAGACACGGTGTTCAACCGCAGCTGCACTAGCGAGCGGGTGGGCTACACATCGCGGACGTGTATCGGCAAGGTCTGGGGGGACACCTTCCACCAGTGTGTCTCCGCAGAGCTGGCCAAGACCATGGACATTGCCGAGGTAACCGACCATCTCTGGCTCAATCTATATGGAGCGATATAGCCATTTAAAACTACAACCTGAATTTCAACCATCTCTAACTACAGTTAGTAATATTAACCCTCCTTAAACTAACGGGCAGTAATAGTAAACATCTGTAACCCCACACCTACTGCAAGTCAAACCATCTCTAACACAGAGCTATTATGTGTGCGTGTGCGTGTGTGTGGTGATACACACGATGGTGACGATGGTGGGATTCAGAACAAAGTGAAAAAATAAGTAAAAACGTGTTGTTTGTTTCCCAGAGCTTTAAACAAGGTTTTGACGCGACCCAGAGTATGGCTGAGGTCATATTCGACAACCTGAACAACGGTTCGGGAAAGACTACGGGCTCCAAGGACGACATGGCAGACCTGAGCGCCGGCATCAGCATCCTCAACACCATGGCCCAGGCTTCGCTCAACGTTGTTCTCAATGATGACGTACTTCCTGTGAGTGCTGCTAACGTGCATCCTCTCCCCCCGTCCATCATAAACCACTGCACCTCCCCAACATGGAGCTGTCCAACCTGTACAGAATGAGAATCAGAATCAGAAAGAGATTAATTGCCAAGAAGGGTTTTACCCCAACGAGGAATTTGACATGGTATGAAGGTGCATACATTAAGACAAAAGACAATGTACCAAAAAGTGGCCGTTGTATATATACAATGTGCATTAAATAATATATAAGAAATGTAAAAAATATATGCAAATTATAAACAGATGAGACATAAGTGGTGGGATGAATAAAGTTGGAATTGTACAGGAATGACAGATATTTACAAAATGTAAATTACAACAAGTGTGCAAATTCTGCATTATTGTAATGCATACATTCAGTTGTGGGTCCGGTTGTGGGTAAAATGGCAAGAGTCGGTGACCTTGCCTTACCTTTTACCAGCCGAGCGTCACGTGACCTGCTCCTCTTTACTCATTCAGAGCCTGATCGGCGCAGCCAGCAACATGCTGAACCATTCGTGGGACTCCGTCAACATTTCAGTCCAGAACTCCATGTCTGCCAACTATCTGGAGTCCATCGAGGGCCTGGTGCAGAACATAGAGGCCAACAACAGCAAGGCCGTGGACCAGGAGAACGTCCAGCTTAGCATCTGTAACACCCAGACGGATGGGGACTGCAGCCAGGTGGTGTTTGGCGTGGCGGTCAATCTCAACAACAGCCAGGGCGTGATCAAGACCATGGGGGTGAAGAACCTGGCAGAGAAACTGGAGAAGAAGAACAAACAGGGCAAGACTGCCAGCCTGGTGGTATCGTCCACGCTGCAGAACGGCAGCGGGGACCCCATAGACATCCAGATGGAGTTCCCCAAGGAGCACCCGGAGTACGGCCTGGTCACCTGCGTGTTCTGGAACATCACTGACCACGAGTGGTCCAACACCGGCTGCAAGCTTCTGCCCAGCGAGGACGGTAACCAAACCATCTGCAGCTGCAACCACCTGACGCCGTTCTCCGCCCTGATGTCAAAGACCACCCTGATCCTGCCCTTCCTGGACGAGATCACCTATCTGGGTCTGGGCGTGTCTATCTGCGCCCTGATCCTCTTCCTCATCATCGAGGTCCTGGTGTGGTCCGCTATCGTGAAGAGCAACCTCTCGCACTTCCGCCACACGTCCCTGGTGAACATCGCCGTCAGCCTGCTCATGGCCGACCTCTGCTTCCTGGCGTCGGCGTTTCCCGACAAGATCAGCTTCACCATGTGCATGATGTTCACCGTGCTGAAGCACTTCTTCTTCCTCACCATGTTCTGCTGGATGCTGTGCCTCAGCGTCATGCTGGTTCACCAGCTCATCTTCGTCTTCAACCCGCTGAGGAAGACGGTCTTCATGTTCCTCTCTTGCATCGTGGGCTACATCGTGCCCCTGCTCATCGTAGGCTGCTCCTACGTCTACTACAAATACACCGGCGGCCAGTACCTGAAGAAGGAGACTTGCTGGCTGACCTACGACGGTCTCCTCAGGGGCTCCATCCACGCCTTCCTGCTTCCCGTGGGCATCGTGATCCTCACCAACCTGTTCTCCATGGGTGTGGTCATCGTCACGCTCACCAAGAGCTCCGCCACCGATGACAGCAAAACCGATAAAGACACTGCCAAGAGCATCCTGAAGGTGATACTGTTCCTCACGCCGGCCTTCGGGGTCACCTGGATCCTGGGCTTCATTCAGCTCCTCATAGGCGAGTCGAGCGAAGAGGCGTCCGTCGACGGATCCACGGCGCCCGCTTTCGAGATCTTCATCCACTACGCCTTCACCATCCTCAACACCTTCCAGGTATCATGGACACATGTGGTCAGACTCCAAGCCCAAAGCGTGTTATGTCCAAAGGAACTCAAGCTAGCTGTGGGCCCTTCACCCCAACCTGATCCTTAGTCATGATAGAGTTCCCTAGCTCAACTGTCCTAGTGTCATAACGCATCTCAACTGGTACAGCAAGAGATCTACGGCACTTAACAAAAATATCATGTTTCCCTTCACTGTGACTTTGTGTTCCCAGGGTTTGTTTCTATTCCTGACCGGCGTGCTTGCAGAACAAAAGGTACGAATGAAATGCCTTGACCATGAATGTGTTGTCACGCTGCACTTTCACTGCATTGACAGGAATATGACTCTGTGTTTGATTTGATGCCAGGTGCGGCAGGAGGTGCTGAAGCTTATAATGGCCAAGGTAAGAGCAGGTGCTGCTGAGAACCGCTACATGCTACCAAGCACCATGGAGACCCTCATGTTCCCTCTCTCTGATCCCCAGACATCGTCAGGCGAGAAGGGCACCACAACCACAAAGAACTGAGGTGGGTGTGAAGGGCGGCGGATGTGATGGAGGCTTGACGTGGTGGTATTTGTGGGAGTGAAAGTGATGGTGGAGGTGGGGTGGAAGCGGAGATTGAGGTGGAGGTCATATTGGTGGTGGTGGTGGAGGTCATATTGGTGGTGGTTGTGGTGGAGGTCGAATTGGTGGTGGTCATATTAGTGATGGTGGTGGACATCATATTGGTGGTGGAGGAGGTCATATTGGTGGTGGATGTCATATTGGTGGTGAAGATCATATTGGTGGTGGTGGTGGAGGTCATATTGGTGTTGGTGGAGGTCATATTGATGGTGGTGGTCGTGGAGGTCATATTGGTGGTGGAGATCATATTGGTGTTGGTGGAGGTCATATTGATGGTGGTGGAGGTCATATTGGTGGTGTTGGTGGGGGAGGTCATATTGGTGGTGTTGATGGGGGAGGTCATATTGGTGGTGGTGGAGGAAATAGTGGTGGTGGAGGTCATATTGGTGGTGGTGGTGGTGGAGGTCATATTGGTGGTGGTGGAGGTCATATTAGTGGTGATGGAGGTCATATTGGTGGTGTTGGTGGAGGTCATATAAGTGGTGGTGGTGGAGGTCATATTGGTGGTGTTGATGGAGGTCATATTGGTGGTGTTTGAGGTCATATTGGTGGTGGTGGTGGAGGTCATATTGGTGGGGATGGGGGTGACGTAGTAGAGGACATATCTTCATCATTATGTCATCATCTTCCAATAGGAGGAGGAGATATTTAACAAGAGGAGGAGGAGGAAGAGGAGGAGCTGGCCCAGGTCAGAGGCTCAGAAATACCAACCCAGCTATAGATGACGTAGTGTTCAGGTAACTCAGTTAGCCTCCCTGACACACGCAGGGCTCTAGTTAAGCTCTCACTAACCACTGACATGTACATAAAGTAAGTTAAGAAGAGGGGCTGCACGCTGCGTGTGTTCTTGCATAGATGTAAAAAATGTACAGGCCACATGAAGTACAACTGAAATCACTGCATTTAATTGGAATTGAACCGATTTGAATAATTATTTGAATGTGTGTAATGTTACGAATGACATGACTAGTATTGAGATATCTTCTATTTGGATCAAATGTTCACAGAGGCACGGAATTATAAATAGTAGGCAACACTTTAGCAGTCTCAATAATCAAATTGTTTTCATTTTGTACTAGTTTAAATATTGTAATATATCATCGATTTATGAATAGTTAGAAATATTACATAGCCTCAGACAACAACAGTAGATCCGTATAACAACTGAAAATGTAGATTTAAGGTCAGAAATTTATATCTTATATTATACTGTAGATCAAAAATGGACAATCAATCATGACTGACTTGTTGCTGTCAATAAAAGTATATTCTGTTTGAATATGGTGTGTCAATAAAGTCTATTCTGTCTGGAAGCGGTGTATCAAAGTTTATTTTGTCTGAATGTGATGCTGTGATCATTCTAATTAATCCAAAGGGTTTGAACAATATGAGTTTGCTCGTGGCTACAGACCATTCACTTTGGCTGTAAATAAAAGGAACTTTACAATTTAAATGTTTAAATAACAGATGTTTCAAAATATAGAATAAGTTTTTGGTACTTTATTGAGTAACATCTACAGATGTTTAAGGCAGCATTTGAAGGCAGGGTATAAAAGGCTCAGAGTTTAAAGGCAGGGTATAGAGTGAAGTATATAGTAATCTGACCAACATTTATGCCTGGCTCACACCATCATTATAATATTATTATGGTATTATTATTATTATTATTATTATTATTAATAATATTATTATCATTATTATGTAAAGTCACAGCCTTTAAGCGTCACATCACATCCCCAGAGTGTTGCATCATGGGAAAACCTGAGGCTCGGTTCAGAGGCCACCGGACCGGCGCTTCCTAACAATGGCCAGGATGGAGATCGTCAGGACGACGGTCCCCGCGGTGCCACCGATCAGCATCCCCAGCACGTCGCTGTGGAAACGCATAGTCTGGCACGTCTCCCCGCTGTAGAAGGTGGCGCGCCCCGACGAGCACCTGGTGCAACACGGCCAATCAATGATCAGTACTGTTATGGTCACCTGTGGAGACACCGTGACGTCATCACTTGTTATGTTAACATACACATACACACACACCTGCATGTTGCCGTGCCCTGAGTGCGCACGCACACGCCACGGTTCAGGCAGGGGTCGGGGGAGCAGGGGTCCCCGCCGGCGGCCCGACCCACCCGGCGGGGCCGCGCCCCAGAATGCTCTCCAGCGGGCTCCACCCCCGTGGCGTCTCCATGGCCTGTGATGTCATCACTACGCGCCACCGGCCCCACGGACACCTCGGTGTGGAGGAGGTGGGTCAGATCTGAGAACCGGGTTGTAGTCAATGTAGACATACACACTCACGCATACATACAAACATGAATAGAATGTAAATGATGTACATTTGATTTAAATGACGATGACGATTTTCTATTTTTGTTTTGTTTATTTTCCACCCTGACGGAGGCGAGTGTGTTGACATGCACACAGGTGGGAATGAATCCCGAAAGTGAACGACGAGAACTGATTCCCAAAACAAGAGAACTGATTCTTTTTTTTAACGTCTAAAGCCCAATTTCCACTGGATGCGGAACGTCTACGGAACGGCTCCGGCACGGCGGCGCAGCCGATACGCATCCATGTTAATCAACGTGTGTGTTTCCACTGACTGCGGAACGGCTGCGTCGTGGGTCCGGAACGGC
>JAOPJJ010000086.1:765590-775704 GCA_027122795.1 Enchelyopus cimbrius | reverse complement strand
AAACTGTAAATAAGGCTTAAAGTGTAAAATACCGGAATACTCCTTTAATCACTGTAATAATTACATTATTTAATTACCTTATTTGATAATGTAATGCTTTATATAATCACACACTCCTTTCTACCTCCTAGCACCTCCCTCTGAGGTCGCTACGTCCATCACGGAGAAAAGAGACGAACCCTCGAGAACCGCATGTAAAAAGCGCATGAGACCCTGGGGCGGTCAGTGGCTGACGTGCCAGTATGACTGACTTTTATACAGTGGCTGAAGACAATGACCGTATTTACGGTACAACAAGCAAGAGGGAACTCTTGCTAGGCTAGTTTTACTGTAGGAGAGGCTAACCGATGCCGATATGCGTAGCCCAAACCTTTTTTGTAGAAAACCCCCAAAATAAAGCTATTGATGGGATATATTGTACTTAGATTACGCTTATAGATGCTATTGCTCCTTACTGTGGAAGAACTAATAAAAGCTTTTCAGGTTATCTTTACTGTATGGGAAATTAACAGAAGCTAATGCTAGGCTATCTTTATTGTAGAAGAAGTGTATAAAAAGGTATTGCTAGGTTATCTTGGCCATACAAGAAGCTAGTAAAAGCCAAAAAAAGCTGATGGAAGATACTGTTCCTAGCGGTCAGTCACCTTGAGGTGTTTGAAGATGCCGGCCGCCATCTTCAGGCTGCGATGGACTTCTTTAGCCTCGATCTCCGTCACACTAAGGAACGAGGCATGAGGGACGTTAATATATTTATTGTCCTTTCCTTGTCTCATGGCTCATCCACATTTTTGGGAGTTGAGGCGGACCGTTGAGCATGGAGCAACAGATACCCTCAGACTGTCCACCACAGTCTAAAGCATGAGGAGATGTGGGGTTGTAAGTGGACCGTGATGCATGATGCTACATCATATACAAAACCGTAACATGAGGACCTACTTCTCCTTTCCGGCCATTCGTGAGGCAAATTTGGTGTACCAGATGGCCACGTTGTAGCTCATGGAGATCAGTTCGAAGATGGCGTCCTGCTGGGCACTGTGGGAAATGTAGTTACAAAAACATGATGTTGATGATACAGAATAATGAACTCTAAATCATACACAATCTTACAGGGCATTAGAACAAGAACTACAAACGGCAGCTCTGGTTCCATTTTCCACAGTCCATAGAACCGTAGAGACCTTAGCAACCTTTTCAGCTTACTTTCATGATAATATGATAATAACAATTAAGCCCAAATCAACATGTGGCTGAACACAGGATCTGTGAGAACAGTGTTAAAGCTAGTTCCCCGCACACATTTGAACATGCAACCCCCACTAAGATCATCTGGGACCTCATGGTGGCATCACATGCGCTCCATGCACGACGTGGTTGGAGAATCCAGCCCTTGTCTCACAGCTCTACGCAGACTTTTTTTTTTTCAGGAGCACTCGTTCCCCCAAGTTAAATCATTTAGGAGCACAGGGGAAAAAAAGGGGAACACAAGTCATTAAAAAAAAATATATATATATATATATAGAAAAATCACGACAGCGAGAATGCCTTGAAGACTCGCTGTATTTTACCACAGCATCACATTTCAGATTTGGGTTCCCCATCACGAACAGAGGAGCCTGCCATTGCCGATGGGGCAGCCCTACAAAATGTACAGATCATCATTATGATCGTAGAATCGTAGTCCAGCACCCAAAATCCTTCCAACATTTCAGGGTTGAATTTGTACACTTTATCGACTACATTTACAGTATTAACTTTCTCCATTCTAACCTTCTTCCTAACAATTTCTTCCTCATTCGTTCTTTTCGTTTTACCATCATTATGTTTAAAAAACGCAGTTACTTTGCATCTTTGCCTTTAAGTATATTTTGACGTCTTGTTAGGGGAGATTTTTTTTGCTTTCGAACGTTATAGAGCTTTTCCCGGTGCTTTGATGTTTGATATATTTCAGAACGTTGTTTTGGCGGCAATGATGTTTGATACATTTTGATACATTTTGCGATTCATGGTCTGCGCCAGTGCGCTGCTCTCATTAAGTGGGCTGCCTTGGGAGGTAACTCGCACACGTGCTTCTGTTTTGTTTTCCTCGTTCGCACGCCAAAATATTTACTCGCAAATGTGAGTGAAATGGGCGCACTGTCTCCAGGCTCCACAGTTCTGTAGGAGTCTACCTGGGCACGTTCCCCTGCAAGGTGTCGGTCCACTTGAAGTTCTGGATGAATCTCATCTTGTTCTCCTGTGTGGTTCCGTCCAAGGACGAGATGAACCCTGAGAGGCAGCAATTAGGCGTCATGAGTTAGTAGCAGACCCCTGATCCACATCCACATAGAGGTTAGAAGGCAGAGAAACAGGCATCGTTAACACAGCTGATACCCACGGATGTAAGCAGAGATATACTGGCACCTTTAAAGTACTACTGTAATGGCTTTACAATGAATACCTCACATTCACATGTGAGCTAATGCAAGGCATTAATGCAGGCTAATGCTAATGCAAGGCATTAGCCAGCATGTCTCGAACAGGTTAGGGGTTAGGTGTATTATTCAGGGACACCTCAACACTCAGCTAGGAGGAGGAGCCGGGGGTTCGAACTGGCAACCTTCCGGTTACTGAACAAGCCGCTCTACCCCCTGAGCTACTGCTGCCCTCATAACACATACTGTAATACTGCTCCAGATACTTTACTGTAACACTGAACACCTTCCCCGTACCTTGCAGCAGGGAAAAGTAGGCGTCCGTAGCGTTCTTCATCATGTCCGGGTTACAGGTGACGTCGATGAACATCTCCAGCAGCCGTGCTCGGTCAGTCCTCAGGTTACTGGAAGTTCACAACAAGGTTCATCATTGACATGGACAGGAATGTCTGCAGCTCATTCTTTAATCAGACGCTTTTAGCCAAACACGCCCACAGGTGAGGCTGAGAAACGTCTGAGCATACCATCAACACTGGGACACTCCCAGTGCTGATGGTATGCTCTGACTTTTCAGAGGAGGATTAGCTACAAAACATTCCAAGAGTAGCGACAGATCATCATCCCCAAATCATTCCAAGAGTATCTACATAGCACTAGCACATAGCATTAGCCACATAACATTGGCTACGTAGCACTAGCCACATAACATTAGCTACAGAACACCAGCCCCAAACTATAAAGCTATAAAGCTATAAAACATCCAGAGAGTACTAGCTACCGGCGGCCGATTAAGACAATAGCAAGACTCTACCTAAGAGGATAGGGTTAAGAGGGTAGTACTAGGGTTATGAGGGTTAAGTTAGGAGGCTAGTAGGGTTGGGTTAGGTTAGGAGGCTAGTAGGGTGAGGTTATGAGGGTAGTGGTGACATAGGGATGGATGACAGATGTGGGTGGGTGCTGATCCACAGATGACCCTTAACCCCAGGCATCAATCACTTGATCTCAAATCGGGCCAGAGAAAGATAGTGGGGCTTGCACCCAAAACAGTTACAACATTAATGCACAGGGGCATTAGACCCTAAACGGATCACAATATTACCCAGTCTATACTCCAAGGCTTTATGGCACTATAATAATTCGGGGTCTGATAATAACCTACTTGCAGATCTTGTTGGCAGTGGGGCTGCTGGCCACGCCGTAGAAGTTGAAGGACACGGGGGCCGTGGCCTTCAGGGGGTTTCTGTGGAACCAGTGCGCCATGCCGGGCCGTGCTCTGCAGGGACACCCGTCATCACCACATGACGTCATCACATGACGTCTCTGCATAATTAAGACATCCACCATACATACCACCCAAACTGCCCTATTTATACCCTGTGATTGAGGGCTAACGTTGGTGGTAACCTAGGGTTTAAAGTTGTTCATGGATGTTCAATATACATGAGCATATGTACACATGTAAGGGGACTGATTTTTAGTTAACATATTATTGACCATAACAGGAGCAACACTACCGTCATTGGGTATTACGGGGACTGCTGGGACGAGACACGCATCGTCTTTTACTATACTCGTGATGTCCAGTATTATCCAGTGGCTGATCTGAAAACAGTGGCTCGTGTTGACAAAAGTATCTTTCGAGTCTTCAGGTCTGAGAGGAAAACAGAGGCGGCCATAGGAGAGCCTCCATGACGTAGGATGCTACATCGACAGCTAGCGTTAGCCTCGCCTAGAGACGTCAACACGACGGAAACACGAGAAAGTGTTCAACTGTCAGATTAAAGGTGGGAAACGTATCATCGAGAAGACGTCGCCGCGGTGAAGACGCGGTGCCATCGTTACCTTAAACCTGTGAGTTGGAGACGGGAGAGATTCTTCGGGAAGTCTGACAGCAACAACAACTCACTTCCGGAAATAAACCAAAGGGAGACTCTGGCCAATCAGAGCCCACAAGGAAGTAAAGCGGAGGTAGAGTTTGTCCAATAGGAGCGGATCATTTGGTCAAACGACACACAACATGATATATAATGACCAATCTGTGAGCCGCCCAGTTTCCCGATAAAGATGGATACACGGTCGTACGACCTTTCTCCCGACGCATCTTTCCATCGATCGTCCAAAAAATGCGAGCATTTCCCGAAAGCCATCTTAACATGAACGCGCGTGCACCGATCTAACGACGGTCGTAGCCTTGTAGCTGTTGCTGAAAAGGCGAGACGGACGCAAGAATGTTGATAGATATGTATTTTAGATTAGATTAGATTCAACTTTATTGTCATTGCACAAGTAAGGAGAACCAGTACAACGAAATGCAGCTTACATCTAACCAGTAGTGCATCATCAAAAAGTGCTTTACCTTATGGCAATGTTTAAATAAAAAAATACGTAAGACACAGAATGCAAGTCCAATATTAAAGTGCATAGACTAGAGTCATGGGCGTAGGTTTGGTTTGAAATGTGCAGTGGACAGATACGCTCACGGTCATGCAAATTAATAAAAATGTATACAACAATGTGGTGAAGTCCGACACGTTTTATGAAGGAGAAATGCTAAGTTTTCAAAAAGCAGTAGACATTTGACCCACTATGTTCTGCGTCGTGAATCCCCAACCAATAACTTTTCAGAATGTTACAGTTGTTGCAGTGTTGTGAACAGTGAAGCGTGTATTAGCCCTCCGCAGCAGCAGCAGCTACGGCTGTGTCTGTGCCTGAAGGTGGGATGGAGTTTTTTTGCGGATTTGTTGGCATCTGTCGCTCAAGAGTTATGTGTTAAGATCGTTATTATTTTGTTTTACTAAATTGAGCTCGAGGTTTAAAAAAAAGTGCATAGAGTTATTAGGAAACAGAGTGTCCATATCATAAATAGAAGCAGTATGATCATATAAAGTAAAGTGCATTGTTGAAGTGCATAATTATGTGCATAGTGTTCAGAGGTAGTCTGATAGTCCATAGTCCAAGATCAAAAGGAGTTCAATGAATTAGTTGCTCACATCACAAATGACACGTGAAATGACCTAGGATGTTTTTTTTATAAAAAACATCCAATACCATTGAATGTCCAGCTGGTGTCTCCGCTGAGGCAATGGTAAAGATGCATCTAGCACCCTACGACTACCTCTGGAGCTGTCGTTAGATAAGACTTATTTAGTGACAGTCGTTCCGCAACGATGCTTTCGGGAATCGGTCTGAAAACTGTGTCCTCGCCTTACGACCCATTTAATGACCCCCTTAAGCTAACGACCCTTTCGGGAAACGGGGGCAATGGTAAAGGTGCACCGTAGCACCCTACGACGTCCCCTGCGAGCTGCCGTTAGCTACGACCTATTTAGTGACTGTCATTACGCAACGATGCTTTCGGGAATCGGTGTGGAAGCAGTCTCCTGGTCGTACGACCCATTTAACGACCCCCTTAAGCTAACGACCCTTTTGGGAAACGGGGCCCAGCTCTGGTAACATATCACAACATGAGGACGTAACAAACGGATCTGGGATCAAACCCGCTCCCTTTGTTTGTAGCCCGATATAAAGCTATGAAACGAGATGTTCTATGCACAAACAATGACACAAACACAATATCAGATATCAAAACTGTTTTAATCCCCCCTTTGGGACGTGAGAAGAGGAGTGAAAATGTATTTCAAGTGAAGAGAAATAAAGGAAATGGGTTTACCCAGTTGTTTAATCAACAAACAAACGTTAAATAACCTTTCAAAGTAAGGCAAAGTGCCAAGTCCCAAACAACCTGAATGTTTCAATACAAAAATTGTGCTTTGCAAATATGTATTTTCTAAGGAGGTATACATTTGGGTAGAAAATATGTTTTGTGAGACAATGAACTCCACTTTTATCATTGTTTTTATTTCTTGTCTATTTTGAAGGAATGCAGAGGCGGTCCAAAGTGTTTTGTAATAAATAGATCAATGTATTACCTGACACTGGATCATGGATTTGGTATCTTATCATGCTACATATTCTTTAGATCCCCCTCAATGATTAATGGAGAGTTTAAGGCACAACAATTAACCCTAAAAAGAAAATACATCCACAACAATCAGAGGCACGCTTGGTGAATTATTCAAACTTTTCTTTAAATCTAGAGAACTCTGAGCCCCCCCCCCCCACCAAAAGAAGAATATTTGTCAATATTTGGGACCCGACTCCAGGAATCCCCAGGGCCGATTTATGGAGTCCTGAAGCATTTCTACCAAACACAAACAAGACATGGATTCAGCCATTCATAAATTAATATCTGGGATCAGAGTTCTTCTCAAAAATGGTTCTGTACAGTGTTATTGTGTCGTGGTACAACAATGAAAACTGTTTACAAATTCAGCAACAATTATCTCAAATTTGACTCACGGCAGAAAGCATTGTGCAAACCTTTTGCATAACAAAAGTTACACTGGAAACAATGCCATTTGCATCATCACAGGCTGTGCCATGCCATGCAAGGCAGGCGCTCACACACACACATCAAATGGTCACCCACATGGCTACGCTTGTGCAGTCATTTGAAATGATCACTCAGCTCATATCCCCGATTGACAAACAAACCAAACGCACTTTAACATTGGCACAAGAAGTCTTTGGCATTGGCGTCTCTTTGGTCACTTAAAATAGGTGCTAAAACACCAAACACTAGCTCTTTAGCACCCATGCACCCACCCACACACCCATACACAAACACGGCCTCAGTCAAGACTATGAAACCTGACCTACATAACCTCTGCGTGCAAGTGGAGGTTAGGTGCACGGAAGGTGCTGGGTGAGTGCACCTAGGTGCACAGGTGTGCGTGCATGCGGAGGTGAGCGTGCACGCGGAGGGCCTGTGTGGGCACTCAGAGGCGCCGGGCGTAGTTGTTACAGAGCACGTGGTCGCGGAGGTCTCCCCAGCCTCCGTTCTTCATGTGAGGCCGGTGCTCCACCGCCTCGGCGGTGCTGAGGACCAGGGAGCCGGGGAACAGATGCTCCTTGACCCTCCGCAGGGTCTCCTCCACCTTCTGCCCCGCCCACTCCGGCCGGCACTGCTCCTTCTGGTGGAGGCCGCAGTCCCCGGTGTGGAGCACGCGGGAGCCCAGCGCCACCAGCGCCTTCAGGGGCTTGGAGATGCAGGTGCCCGACAGGTGCTGCAGGGTCCAGTCCCAGTTGTAGTCATCGTAGGTGCAGAACTCCTCGTTGCAGCCCATCAACTTGTAGTACACCTCCCGGGACACGGCCAGGCCCATGTTGTGCTTGGTGGACATCCAGCCGGTGGTCAGCAGCCGGTCCGACAGACGAGCGAACCCGGCGTCCGGCGCCTCGTGGTTCCCCAGCGCCAGCACGTCGCAGTCGGGGCAGCTGGTGGTGCGGTAGTCCACCATGGCGCTGTAGTGGTGGTAGAAGTCGGGTAGCAGGTAGTTGTCCTCCTCCAGGAACACAGCGAAGCCCCAGTAGCCCTGCATGGCGCCCACCCGCTCCCACACAAAGTGCATCTTCCACCACCAGTGGTGCTTGGTCTGGGTGATGGCGGACTCGCGGTAGTGGCCGTAGGAGTCCGGGTGCTCAGCGTTGAGGCAGCCTGACTTCACGGCGGCGTCTTTGGAGGCGTCGCGTGGGCAGTCCCTGGGGTCGGGGCCCGGGAAGGAGCTGGGGTACAGCTGCGTGCTGAAGGGGAAGTAGATTTGCAAGACCTTGCAGAACGTGATCCCTTGCACAATTGAATTGATTTCCTCTGAGAAGTAGTCGTGGCTGAAGATCACCAGGAAGCGGTGGACCTCCGCGGCGCCCTCCAGGGACCTGACGAGCAGCCGGAGGTACTCGGGCCGGTTGTGCACCTGGACCACCAGCACCAGCTGGGGGTCGCCCGGGAACCGGTCTTCGTTCAAAACGAACTGTTTGTAATCCGCGTTCAGAACCGAGTCGGCCAGTTCGGACGTGGAATCGAAGTTGAGTTTGAGCATCTCGTCGGACTGCGAGACGTGGCTCTCTCTGAAGCTGTTGGCGCTGGCGGTGTCTGGGTCGGACACCACCAGCACACGGGTGGAAAATAAGAGGGTCCCGATGACAAACGTCACGACCAGCAGAGCCACCACGTTGCGCCTCACCAGTCTGCACCTCATGTTGGCCCAGGAGTCAACAATGATCCAATAAAACAAACAATAACACGAAACTACCTACTTTACAACTAAACACGACCTTGTATCGATATCGCAGTCATGGTGAACTTGCCCGACTCGGTAACGTGGTGTCACCCAAGTTATGAGACTGAAGTGACAGCAGCGACCCGGGGGGCCGTCCCCTCGGTGTCTAGAGAACCCCCCAGCCCGGTCCCGCGCGCCGTCCGCCTCTGCACCGACACGGTCCGCGGGTTGTTCAGCGGTCACGGCAGACTGGGAGCTAGTGCCGCGGCTCCCTGTGCATGTTCACCACACCGATGGTTCTTCTCACCGGAGAGACGAGCGAACAGCGAGAAGTTGAAACCAGGAAGAGGATGAAGGACTTGGATCCATCTTCAGCAGGAAGCACGCGGACTGCTGACGTGTACAAGGCAGCCAACGGGAGACGACTTCGCCTCTAGCGCTACCCTCCTACCTTCCTATCCTACTACCGTCCTATCCTCCTACCGTCCTACAGGGGCTACCCTCCTACCGCCTCATGTAATATATAAAGGACAGGTAGGATGTGTGACGTGTATGGAAGGGAGGCTAAGTTAAGGTCTTTGATAATGTAACCCTGCGACTGCAGCGTGGATCGTTTCAGGAGAAACTGTGGCAACCGTTTGATCGGGTTAACTTTGCACTCACAACATTTCCAACAGAACAGTCAGCCCACAGGTGACCTACATAACTCCGGAAGTAGTCTGGGTTGATTCAACCTTTTTCCGTATTTTTATTGGGTTGACAATTCATGTTTTTCAGAAGGGGGGGGGGATCTGCACCCATTGGATAACCCGATAACCACTTGTCCTGGTGTCTAGAAGGTCCTAGAAGATCTCCCCCACCCAACTGACAAACATGCCCGCTGGGTAGGCTAGGACTGGCAATCTGTGGGCCGGTGGCCTCCGAGATGTATTTATTTTTTTATGCAAAAAGTGTCATTGTCATTGTGTTATTTATTTGCAGGGTGACTGATATATCGATGATGTCATCTGGAGGAGCAGAGGCGTTTAGATGCTTCACAGTCGCTAACTCACCGTGGACTTTGGATGGAGCTCTGGTGTGCTGTTGACTTTGGCCGGGCGGTGTTTACATTAGGATGTGGATCTTCAGGACAGCTCAAGGCTGTTCTCCACGTGTTTGGAGTCACTCCCACTTGCTCTGTGAGGACCCAGCTGGCCCAGAGGGTCTGGGACCTGGCAGGACACGGGGGAGAACCTTTCAGCTCTCCAGGATAACATGAGATGAAGTCCGACTCAAAGTAAGTTTCCCCTCAGAGAACTCAAATCCAAACTAAAGTAACAAAAATTGCGGCATTCTAATCATGTAAAGCAGGACCTTTGAGAAGATAAACGACCCAACATGGACCTCCTCGCACAGAGAGCATCCAAGCTTTGAGTCCATGGAGGACTTCAGAAGATGTTTCACATCAGGCCGTGGCAGCAGAACCTCTTCCTGGAAATAAGCATTTCGACAGACAGGCAGTGACACGAGCACACACACGCACACACACACACACACACACACACACACACACACACACACACACACACACACACACACACACAC
>JAOPJJ010000086.1:750580-765490 GCA_027122795.1 Enchelyopus cimbrius | reverse complement strand
GAGAGAGAGAGAGAGAGAGAGAGAGAGAGAGAGAGAGAGAGAGAGAGAGAGAGAGAGAGAGAGAGAGAGAGAGTACTTATCTCTGACGGGAGAATGGAAAACAGTGTTTTACCATCACTATGTTGTTATTACAACTCGGGGCGGGTGCCCGTTTGTGAGGCGTCAAAGGGGCAGCACCAAGATTAGGGTCTGAATAAGACCCCCCGCAGAACGGAACTTACGTCCAGCCGACACATCCTCTTAAACCCGGAGCAGATCTCCGGTCGGCACAGCCCTGGTCCAGCACGACGACCCCCACACACACAGAGACCACCACCAGCAAGCACACAGCTCAGCTCCCTGCGACATGAAGGAGCCGCAGCACCCGGTCCTCCGCCTGCTCCTGGCGGGCTTCCTGCTGCTCGCCGGCCCGGTGCACGGCGCCCCGCGGACCGACAGCCTGAAGAAGTGCGACGACACGGCGTGTTTCCTGCTGTTTCGTGAGGCGCTGAACTTCACCGGCGCGCGGGACGCGTGCAGCGCGGAGAACGGAGATCTGGCAGCGCTCCCGTCCCGCCGCGAGGAGCAAAGCTTCCAGGGTCTCCTGCTCGGGTCCACAGGGAGGTTCTGGATCGGCCTGAAGCTTCCTGACGACCGCCGGTGTCCCGATAAAGACTCGCCGACGCACGGCTACGAGTGGATCACCGGCGGCGCTTCTTCGGCGGTCTCCCGGTGGGCGCGCGTCCCAGACAGATGCGATCACAGCTGCGTATCCGTGTCGACCAACGGCTCGTGGCAGCAGGAGCCGTGCGGCGCGACTCTGGACGGGTTCTTGTGCACGGCGACGCAGGATTGTCCGGCACCTGAACGGCTCGCGGTACCGGGAGCGCACAGCGTTTCCCACGGTTCGATGCACGCGGCGTGGTCACCGGTCGGAGCCATATGGAGCACGAGCGGTGAGAAGGACGCGCGTCATGTGGACGCAAAGTGGTTATGCGCGTGGAGGGAGTGGTGGGAAGCCCCGTGGAGTTGCGAGGTGCTGGCGGGCGGCTGCTCGCACACCTGCAGGAACAAAGTGTGCACGTGCCCCGCAGGACAGGTGCTTCACGCCAACAACATCACGTGCGTCGTGAACGAATGCTCGGATGCCGCGAGCTGCCCGGGACTGCACACGACATGCGAGAAGCAGCCGGGAGGCGGGGCCAAGTGCGCCTGTCAGGAGGACTTCGAGGCGGACGAGGAGGACGGCGCGTGCTTGGACTTCAGGATCTGCATGCGCTGCGAGCACAAGTGCGTGCGGGCGGGCGGGGTGAACGTGTGCGGGTGCCGCGCCGGGTTCCGGGTGTCCGAGATGGACGCGACCCTCTGCGTCCGCGACTGCGACCAGCCGGCATGCCCCGCCCACTGCGTGGGGGACCAGTGCCGGTGCCCCGCGGGCTACATCCACGACGATCGCGGCAACGCGTCTCTGTGCGTGGACATGGACGAGTGCCATGACGCGGACCCGTGTGACCACGACTGCCTCAACACGCCAGGCGGCTACACCTGCATCTGCCGCCCGGGTTACCTGCTCGACGACGACGGCAAATGCGTGTTCATCTCCACAGTGGAAACCTCCATGCTGGACCCGTTCCCGCTCCCCGCCACCTCCCCCACCACCGCTAGCACGGGCGCCACGGCGGCGGTCCCTTCCTATGTGCGCGTGGGCGCGGCCCTGGGCATGGCGGTGTTCGTGGCGTTGGCGTTGGCGCTGCTCTACCTGCTGCTGCGCGCCGGCCTCAGGCGCTGCAGCGCGGTTCTGGAGGTCAGCTCGCTGCACGGAGCCGACCTGGACACCCTGACCCTGCAGCAGGTCACCACCGAGAAATACCAACGCTTCTCCTTCGACAAGCAGAACGGGACCGACGGCCAGAGACTGTGACCCTCCCCAACACGGTCTGAGACCTTGAGACCTGAGACCCAGACACCGTGACCCCCAACACGGTCTGACGCTGGAGACCTGAGACACAGAGACTGTGACCCCCAACACGGTCTGACTCTGGTGACCTGGGACCGTGACCCCCAACACGGTTTGACCCTGGAGACCTGTGGACCCAGAGACAGCCTGTCTCCAAGACCCCGTAACCACTAGCTGCTCCTTTAAGACGGGATCTGATCGCCTGTCAGTCCCTTCAATATAAACCTGTTCTTATATGAATAGTAACGTCAATGTTTGCACTGTAATGGCATCCCAACACTGAAATCAACACTGCAACACTAAGCTGACATCACCACTGGTGCACAACACTGAAATCAACATGGCGACACCAACCTGACTTCACCACGGCAACACCCACCTGACATCACCACGGCAACACCCACCTGACGTCACCACGGCAACACCCGGCTGACTTCACCACGGCAACACCCACCTGACATCGTGACGGCAACACCTGACTGACTTCACCACGGCAACACCCAGCTGACATCACCAACGCAACACCCCCCTGACATCACCACGGCAACACCTGACTGACTTCACCACGGCAACACCCACCTGACATCACCACGGCAACACCCGGCTGACTTCACCGCGGCAACACCCAGATGACTTCACCAATGCAACACCCCCCTGACATCACCACGGCAACACCCGACTGACTTCACCACGGCAACACCCACCTGACATCACCACAACACCCACCTGACGTCACCACGGCAACAACTCCCTGACATCACCACGGCAACACCCCTATGACATCACCACAGCAACACCCGACTGACTTCACCACGGCAACACCCACCTGACATCACCACGGCAACACCTGACTGACTTCACCACGGAAACACCCACCTGACATCACCACGGCAACACTCACCTGACGTCACCACGGCAACAACTCCCTGACATCACCACGGCAACACCCCCATGACATCACCACGGCAACACCCGACTGACTTCACCACGGCAACACCCACCTGACATCACCATGGCAACCCTCACCTGACATCACCACGGCAACATTAACAACCTGACATCACAATGGCAACTATATTTAATTTGACATCACTACAGCAACATGATTGGAAACCTGAGTCACCATGGCAACAGTAACTAAACCTGATGTTACCCCAGCAATATGAATGTGTATCACCTACAAAGAATAATTTTGTGATTTTGTATTAGTAGTATTGTATTGTCTATATAAGTATTTATATGAAATGTTATGTTGCATTGTTATGAGTCAAAGCGAGTCTAATTTTTGTTTTGATTCGTACCTATATTTTTATATAATATTTTATATTTATATTTTATAATAAGTGATGCTGTTACAATGGAGTTCCCCTTCTGAGATGAATAAACTATCTAATCTCTCTTACTGTGATGTGCGAAATATGACTCTGGTAGAGCTAACCAATATCAGGAATATTCCAGTATTTTACACTTTAAGCCTTATTTCCAGTTTGTTTATGATGAAATAGATCAGTTCAGGTGTTCATTTCGCCGAAATGCTGCATTTGGACAAGTTTAGTTTTTTTTGTAGCCCCACTGTCGAGGTACTGTAGAGGTAATAGGACCATTTGTCGTCAGTCCTAAAGACCGATAACGATCATTAAACGATTGTTTGCAAAGCTGTGAAACTCACCAAATGGTCAACATAGACATTTACATCTATAGCATGGCATTATAATTGATTTGCTTCGGGTGTACTGTGGAGAGGGTAAGACTGTTTTTATTGATAGGCTAATCGCGACCGTTGACTTGCGCTACAGCACCAGCGAACTGTCCAACTATAGGCCTAAGGACTGAAGGAAATGTGTTGAAAACGTCTCCAATGATAAATAACACACTGCCTAACTTGGAAATGAGATCCTTTGTCCAAAATTCCGAACTATCGCTATAAAGGCAGTATGACGTTTCCAAAATCACTATGTGGTAGATCCATTGAGAAGATCAAAATTAGTTTTATACACATGTGGTCATAACTAGCTTCAGATTAAATCTATTTCTCTTTAATATAGCGGACATAATGTATTATAAGGCTAGCTAATCAGTCAGTGATATGATTAGATTGTGGAAAATACCTCCTGAATGACGTTATCACCTCCTGCAGCATCGGCTGCCCAAGTGGTGATCGTCTTCCGTTTTTTATTTTAATTTTAATTTTAACACTATCATCAACGATTAATAGCCAGAAGGCATGTTGTATTTGTTAGACTACGTTGCATCCCTGGTCTGATAAACATCCATAAAGCTTCCTTCATGTTGAGGAGTTTAAGCGTGAAAGATGATGCATTAGAAACCCCGTCGTATATCCTCCCGCTCTGGCTAAAATTAAATATGTTAGGTTTTTAAATATGGGTGGTCAAAAAAAGTAGAGGGCGTTTTTTTCTTGTCGCTAAAGTGCCATTTAGCGACACACACACACACGCGCGCGCGCGCGCGGGGGGGAGGGGCTGCTATGAAAACAGAGGGGTGGTCTGTGAGGTCGTGCATGTGCTCCCAGAGAGAGAGAGAGCGTGAGTAATGGGAGCTCGAAAGATAAATAGCGGGCTTCCTTCCTCGCCGTGACAAACAGCGCGAGCATGGAGCTCTGCCCGGCCTGACACGCGCTCACCGCCTCAAACAACATGATCCCGGCGGCGCTGATCGCTCTCGTGCTGGTCGGAGCCGGTGGCCCCGCCGCCGCGGCCGCTGATGATGACGGAGACTGCCACGGGACGCGCTGTTACGCGGCGTTTTCCGAGCCCACGGATTTCCAAAAAGCCCGTGCAAAGTGTTCAGAGTTGGGGGGACACCTGATGACGGTTCGCACCGCCGATCTGCAAGCCCTCATGCGGAGGGTGTTGGAGCGCAGCGCGGGGCCCTACTGGGTGGGCTTGTACCGGCCTGCCGGCTGTCCGGACACGGCGAGCCCTCTGCGGGGCTTCCTTTGGGAGACGGGCGACCGGAGCTCCGACTTCTACAACTGGGTTGACGCCGCCGACCGCTCGGGCTGCGCACGCCAGTGTGTGTCGGTCTCGAGCGAGGACGGGTTCAAATGGTCTGCGGGCTCGTGCGAAGGGAGGTCCGCCGGGTTTCTGTGCGAGTCCAGCCGCGGAGACGCATGCGCGCCCAGCGGCGTGTCGGGGTACTACTCGCGCGCTTCTCACGCGGGACGGAGCGGCGCGAAGCTGCTGCCGCACGGGACCGTCGCAACACGCGACCCCGACGGCCTCACGTCCATCTGCTTATCCGGCGAGTGGGCGCACGCGCCATGGAGCTGCGGTATCCGTGAGGGTGGGTGCGAGTTCAAGTGCGGGGGGACCGAAGACCGCCCGGTGTGTCTGTGCCCCCCGGGTCAGGTGTTGAGCAGGGGCAACCCGGTGGCCTGCCTACAGGTCCAAAGCGACCTGTCGTGCCGGGACCTGGGCTGCGAGCACGCCTGCGGGACCGCTGCCCCTCCGGCGTGCACGTGCCGGCCCGGTTTCGAGCTGGGCGCGGATGGCCGCTCCTGTCGGGACGCAGGTGGCGGCTGTGGCGCGGGGGGTCCGTGCCTGTCCCCGCCGCGGAGTCTCCCGCTGTGCGGCCGCGGGTTTCGCCCGAACCTGGCTCAGGACTGCGTGGACCTGGACGAGTGCCAGCAGGTCCCATGCGAGCACCATTGTGTCAACACGCCGGGAAGCTTCGCCTGCTCGTGCGTCGACGGCTACCGGGTGGACCCGGACGACCCGGTGAAATGTAAGCTGCACTGCGGGCAGGCCTCGTGCCCGGCGGTGTGCGACCCCAACGACCCCGACGACTGCCAGTGCCCGGAAGGCTACATCCTGGACTCAGTCCTGGACGACCGGTTCTGCGTGGACATCGACGAGTGCGTGATGATGTCCTACTGCGACCAGCTCTGCAACAACTCCTTCGGCGGGTTCACGTGCGGCTGCAAGGCAGGGTTCTCATTGGTGAAGGAGAGCAATTGCGTGCAGGGAACGGTAGCCGCGAGCACCACCGTGACCTACGTCAGCACGCCCGGCACCACCCGCAGGCCCGCGCGGCTGTCGGCCGGGGGGCTCGCGTCCGTGGTGGTGGGCGTGGCCGTGGCGGTGTTCCTCGCGGTGTTTCTCGCTCATCACTTCGCCAACCAGCGGAGCGCGCGGCGGGCGCTGAGCAACGGGACGGCCGACCGGGGCGAGGACCGCGAGCTCGTGCACGTGGAACAGAAGGAAACACCAGTGATTGGCCCGTGATGACTCTAGACCCTGTTTGAAGGACTGACATTACAACTGAATATGCAACACTAGGAATGAAAACGTCTGATTTGTTATACAAATAAAAAGATAAAATGCAATGTGGAGTGGAACGTGTTTGTGCGCAACACTGCTTCCTGGCGGACAGAGCTCCTATAGCAGTCAGGATGTGAGCGGTGCATCCCTAGGGCCTATGACATACTCCGGTTGTGTCTGGTTGGCATGCATGCTGCACAAACTGCTGGCAGATGTTGTATTGCTATCAACAATGGACAAACGCAGAAATAAACATGCCAACCTCTTACAAAAATCTGCCTTCACACAAACTTCATATTTTGTAATATTCATATTTAGTTTTAAAAGTAACTTGATTCCATTTGAAAGAATAGGCCTTATTATACAGTTACAACGGTTAGCACACTGATAATGAATGCCTTCCGTTTAAACTGATTAATTTGGCGCATAAGCAGGCTCGGCGGGCCCACGTTACAATACTTTGATTATTTAACGTTAACTTAACCTGAAAGAAAGGGACGTATAAACTCTAGAGCCTGTGGCTGGGTGGACTGGTGATGAAAAGGGTCAAAGGTCCTGGAATAAATTGGCACAATTTTGTATTTTGAAAAATTTGCCACTAGATGGTGATATTTTGTCATGAATTCATTGGCACGATACATAAAAGCAATCCAACCAACATCTTGTAGGGTTAACACAAAACAGTTCCTTAGCTCCCGTCACCGTCTTTGTTGTGCTATGATTGATGTGGTCTCACTGGATAAGCGTTGATGATAACATTAGAGAACATCTAGTGTTGGACGCACCCAGTGTGAACCGAAAGCATTTGATGGGGTCAAAGAACGGTGCGATGAAGAGGCTGGGGTACAAGAAGTAATCACCCTGATGAGCGGCCCACGAGCCAGGCAGCACTCAAACCCTCCACCACCAGATGTCACTGCCTGACTCACCTCAGATCGGTTCTGGGCACAAGATGTCTGCCGGAAGGGGCACTCGGTCCCTGGGTCTCCGGAAGGTTCCATGCCACACCGACGGCCGGCGTAGCAGATGTTCCATGTGGAGATCAGCTGCTCCTCACCCGAGAATGAGCGAGACCAGACGCTGACTCTTAAAAATACACTTTAATCACACTTCCTTCCCTGGGAGGAACTCAACAGAACAGAACCACACTTTGATTCAAAAGAGGACTTGCTCAGTGGCCAACAGGGACCAGAAACCACCTTGATTTGAGATTAGATTAAAGGAGTTTTGCAAATCCCTACCATCACAAATTCTCCAGGCCAGACAGTGTATTCAGGCTATCCTGAATACCACAGGATAACACGTTTAATCCAGGCTAGCCCGTATCATATAGGATAGCCCGATTATTCCAAGGTAGCCAAAATACTAAATAACACCCTAAGTCAGGGTGTTATTTATCAATGGAGACGTTTTCAAGACATTTAATTCAGTTATTGTAGTTTCACAGTTCGCTGCTGCTAGGCTTGCGCAAGTCAACGGTTGCGATAGCCTGCCAATAAAAAACATACCCGTTCCACAGTCTTACCTATTCCACAGTACACCCGAGGCAAACGCCAGACTATCGATGGAAATGTCTGTGTTGATAGAATGTTAGAAATAAAACCAACCTTGCGTGATGCATTTTGAGGGACTTTTGAGTGTCTCAGCTGCAGTGTTTATGCTTCCTGATAGTAGGTTACGGCAGTGGGGGACTGATATTACCTAGAAACTAGTCCCTCAAACTGCGATGATTCATGCGATGCGAGGTTGGTTCTGTCTAACATTTTTCTATCAACAGACATTTACATCTATAGTCTGGCGTCATCGTTGATTTGCCTCTGGTGTACTGTGGAGTGGGTAAGTCTGTTTTTATTGGCAGGCTATCGCAACCGTTGACTTGCCTAGCACCAGCGAACTAACCCAACTAGAATAACTGAATGAAATGTCTTCAAAAAACGTCTCCAGTGATAAATAACACCCTGACTCACTTGGAAATGAGGTCCTATGTCCAAAATTCCCAACTACCCCTTTAATGTATGCACCTTCATACCATGTCAAATTCCTCGTTGGGGTAAAACCCTTCTTGGCAATACATCTTTTTCTGATTCTGATTCTGATTCTGACAATCCGTGCTAAAACAAATATTACAGGCTAGCCTAAAATCTACGGCAAATCCAGAATAAGTCCTGACTCTGGTGCCACTGAGCCCAACCAACCAATCATATCAAGAGACCATGTCAAAAATAGGATTGAGACCACCAGGTCAGGCTTCTCTGTGGTTGGCATGACATGACCTGCCCTACATTAGAGACAAATGTTTGGGTGCTGACAGTAAAATGGAGAATAAAAATATATTAAATAAGTCAGGATGCTTGACCTCAGAGACCCGCCATATCGGGGCATGGGACCACCAGGCCAGCGTCTCTACGGTCAGCAGGAGGTCTCTGAGGCGGCGGCGGCGGAAGAAGGCTGAGGTGCTGCGCCGCCGACGGCGCCAACCTCAGGCGAGCTCGGCGCCTTGACCTTTAACCTCCTCTTGAAGCAGCCCAGATTCCCCGGGGACGCCGGCGGCCCGCCCACAGCCCCAAGAGGGGCGCGTCCCCGGGGGTCCGGGGCCGGGCCGTGAGTCCTCGGAACATCGCGGTCCGAGCGGGCGGAGTCAGGCTGAGGCGGAGGAGGTCCACATGCGCGGCAGGGGGGGGCGGGGCTTGGAACCTGAGGCTGTGTCCTCGCAGTGCCCGTTAACGGACTCTGGTTCGGCGTCACTCTGGGTGGTGGGTTCTCCGGGGACGCCCAACCCAGGGGGCCAGGGTGGGTGTGGAGGTGGGGGCAGGGGATGAAGTGCAGGCAGCACTCCCGGGCGGGGCTCTGGGGGATGGGGGGGCCCGGCCTGGCAGGGGCCCCTGAGAGGGACCCGGGGCCCCGCTGCAGGGGTCTACTCTGAGGAGCAGCAGCAGGGTCCGGGGAAGGTCCCCTCTCGGGGGCGCAGTCACAGGGTGCTAAGGCCTGGGTGGGGCCGTGATTGGCCGAGCCGTTGGACAGCCGTGAACACGGCTCCTCCCCCTGCTGCTTTCCCGGACCGGAGGCCAGGGGCTCCAGCTCATAGTGCTCCACCTCCACAGCGCCCCGCCCGCCGCCCAGCTGGTACTTGCCCAGGCCAGCAGCGCTCTTCCCCTGGGCTGAGGGGGCGCTGGCGGTGCCCTCAGCGTAGGCCTGGCACCGGAGCCTCCTGGGGAGGGGGATCTGGCCGCAGGAGCCCTGGGGGCCCAGGCAGCGGCACATGCACTGGAAGAAGAAGGTGGCGAAGGCCCAGCTGACGCACATGATGAGCATCATGAAGGTGCCCAGCTGCGTGTAGGCCAGCACCGTGGACGGCATCATCATGGCCCCCGCCACGAAGGTGGTCAGCGCCGCCATGGCGATGGCGGAGCCCATGCGGCTCAGGGAGAAGACCACCTTCCCCTCCCGATCCGGTGCCGGCGCCAGACGGTACGCCACGCCGTAGTGGACGGCAAAGTCCACTGAGAGGCCCACGGCCACGGAGATGGTGACAGACTCCAGGACGTTGAGCTCCCAGCCCAGCAGCACCAGAGAGCCCACGGTGACGAAGATGGTGCCGGCGATGGAGATGATGGCGTAGAGGCTGATGATGATGTTCAAGGTGGTCAGCAGCATCACACTGAAGGCAACGCCCACCGACAGCGCCATGGCGATCAGGGTGCCGCCCGACAGGCTGTCCTGGAGGTCATAGAACTCCAGGTTGCTGATGAACCAGCCGTGACTGAGGCCCGCCGGCGCATTGAGCAGCTCCTCGCTGATCCAGTCGTCCACCTGGAACCACAGAACAGGTCAGCGTGAACAGCTAGATTTGACTGACTTTACCAACCTATTTTCGAACACCTCATCCTAATGCTCCTGGCTTGGTTTGGTTCATGTTGTTTCCATATCTGCCCGCTCTGCGTCTATTGCCTTCCTTACCATCCCTGGAAGGAATGATCCATCATTTTTGTTCCTTCAGTTAAAGGTGGGGTATGAATTCTCTTTTTTGCCAATTTTTGCAAAATGACTTGAAATCCTCATCAAAACCCACTTATAGCCACCATCTGTGGAACGGGCAGGGCTCGAAAAACTCCAGCCAATGATTTCCAAAACCACCGAGAGGCATTGGACAGTAAATCAACGTCAATCAAACGGTCGCACTGCGCTCCCCCTCCCCCGCTCGTGGCCCCTTCGTGTACGTAACTCACATACTCTGTGTTTGCGCTAGTGCATGATTGCGCGTCCATGTTCTTTGAATGGGCGGAGTCAGAGTCAGCGTTGAAGGAATGAGGGTAGGACCATTCGAGTTGTGTATTTTCAAAATCTGCCGGCGTTTCGCAAATCCCATACCCCGACTTTAACCAATACTAAATTAAACCAGTAAACTATAATTAAGATATCAGTCCACTTCAGCGCGCACTACATCTGGTTGGCTCGCACTACATCTAAACCAAACCCATCACCGTTGCCCTGGCGACAGAGCGGGACAGGGCAGCAGGCCAACAGATGGAGTTACCTGGCGGTAGAAGTGGTACATCTTATCGTAGGCCAGGGTGAAGAGGTATGTGCTCTGGAACTCCAGCACGATGGCCCGGATGGTGTCGTTGATGTCGAAGCGTGGGCCGGGCGTCTTGCTGTCCAGGTGGTACATGGTGTTGCGGTCCAGCTCCATGATGGCCCTCTTGATGCACAGCTCAAACACCTCCTGCCTGTAGGGGAAGCTGGACTGGCTGCAGCAGGGGTACAGCACCGAGGCCTCGTCACAGTCCTGGTTCTCCATCCACTGGGGGAGAAGGCCAGACGACATACCATGGAGATTAGTTTTTTTCGGACGGAGGATCGGAGAGAGGGGGTCCCGGCTCCCGAGGGTCCTACCTGCTTGAAGGTCTCCATGAAGCAGCTGGTGAAGTCTTGCTCCTCCGACTGGAACACGAAGCTCTGGTTCCTCAGCTTCTGGCAGAAGTTGAGCAGCCAGAGCTGGGAGGCGGGGCTGGAGATGTTGAAGCCGCGATCCAGCACGAGCTTGCCCTTGTTCTTGGGGTTGAGGGGGTCCCCGTTGTCCTCGGGGGCCACCCCCCAGACGATGGTGATGGGCATGTGGAGGTCCTCTCCGTTCTGCACACGCTCGAACATGAACAGCTTTTTGAAGTCGGCGTCGTAGCGCTCAAAGGGGTGTGAGGCGCGGAACACCTGGAACTCGGCCAGCTCCAGGGAGGGCAGCTTCATCTTGGGGTCCACACACACCACGTAGGCGCCGCCCGCCGTCAACGCCAGGAACCACAGTAGCCACAGGTACCGCAGCTTGATGACCACACACGGCAGCACCTTCTCGAAGAACACCCGGGACGCCTCCGACACGGCCGCCAGGCAGCTCTGCACCGCACGGCACGCCCAGGCCCAGACCGCCGCCGCCCCGCCGCCCGCCACCGCCCCCTGCTGGGCGGCGGCAGTAGGTGGGGCACAGGGGAACACGCTGGGCAGGTAGCGCTCGTGGAGGACCACCACGGCGGGGAGCCAGGTCACCATCAGGATGTAGTTGACCAGGATGGCGGTGCCGGCGTAGACCCCGAAGCAGCGGATGGCGGTGATGTTGCTGACGTAGTTGGCGTAGAAGGCGGCGGCGGTGGTGAAGCTGGTGACAAACATGGAGAGCGCAGCGTGCTGCAGCGCCACGCCCATGGTCTCCGCCATGTCCGCCCCGGGCTTGTCCAGCTTGGTGTAGTTCCACACGTCGCAGAGCACGAAGGCGTCGTCGGCGCCAATGCCCACCAGGATGATGAGCGCCGTGAGGTTCATGAAGGGGAAGAAGTGGAACTTGAAGACCACCCGGTACAGGAAGTAGGAGACGATGAGCGAGCTGATGATGGCGATGATGGTCATGAGCGTGATGAATACGGAGCGCGTGTACACGCACATCACCAGCAGCACGATGGCGATGGCGATGGCTGGGTACACCGTGTCGGTCAGCAGGTAGTCCTGGAACAGGTTGTGCTTGATGCCGAACTCGATGCCCGTCACCGTGGTGACGCCGTCCGACGCGTTCCAGTTCTCAAAGTTGTCCAGGTAGATCCTCATCATGTTCTCGCCCTTCTCGGTGGGAGAGAAGAGCAGGCTGTGCTTCAGGACCTGAGGTGGCGGCGCCTCCAGGCTCCGGGGGCTCAGGAAGTCCTTGTCCACCAGGAAGTGCAGGATCTGGTACACGGCGTTGTACTTGGTGCACTTGCGCGGCACGTTGGCGCACTTCAGCTGGTCCTTGCGTCGCGTGGTCATGTCCCAGCACTCGGGCCCCAGGGTGCCGTTGTGGTAGAACTTGGCGCAGGAGCGCAGCACCCGCAGCGTGTGTGTGACGTCGCGCTCCGTGATCTTCTGGCAGGACGAGCGGTTGCTGAGGACGGCCACATAGTTCCCCAGCGTCCAGCTGGGGCAGCAGGACGCGTCGCTTGTCCGCTGACACAGGCTGGTGTACAGGAAGTGGGATCGCACCTATGGACACACTGCGGTTAGAGACCGCCTCTCAGACCCCCCTCAAACCCATGCGACACATCCCTAACCAGTACAGGTGACCATCAAAGACCCGCTGGGATGACAACTGGGAAAGCATGCGACTAAAAATTTTAACAATGTTGAAAGCATGATCTAGACTCTCACGCCTTCTTCCAGCTCGGAGAAGGAACTGGGACGGGGTTACCAAGGCTCCAACATCTACTATCAGCAATGAGTACCACTACGCTAAGGTCGACGAGCAAAGGTCCATCGCATTCTGAGTGTTTAGCCCGTCAGGGCTGATCTTCTGCTCCTAGAGCCTTGAGGACCACGGGGAACAGGATGTGCTGGTATGGTATGGTCGTGGTCGTAGCCTTAGCAGAACTACTGGGCCTACCCTGCTGTTGTCCATGTCACACATGGACTTGATGGCCTGCAGGCTCCAGAGGTTGCGGCCCTCGGCAGAGGTGAAGACCAGCCTGGAGTAACGGTCTCCTGGAAGACCAAAAAAAACACCTGGTCAACAATTTCTGATCTCCCAACGGGCATTTTGTTCCCAGACACTTGAGGTCGGGGTGACTGAATTCAGAACAAGATTCAGATACCCCAACTAGCATGTCCCGCCCTGGGGGAAGGTAGCTCTGTCTGTATCTACAACCTCACATGCTAGCATCATTGATTGAGCATGAACATGGAACCTTGTGTGAGCATTAGGTTAGGTTTACCTGGAACGTCGCAGAAAAAGGTATCTTTACTAAAGTCCCACTCCGCTTGCCGTTTGTCCCGGTCAAAATTATCCTCCGTCCAGCGGTCTTCCTGGCGACTGAGGAAGGAATGTCAAAATGGCTACCGGGATACAGTGACTGACAAGTTGAGGAGCCCTGTGCTAAGTGGGTAAATGCAATGCGTGTGTTAGCTTAGCGGTTTGTATATGTGTGTGTGTGTGGTGTGCGCGGGGCGCTCGGTGGGCTCACCTCCGGGCCTGTTCGTCGGCGTACTTGAAGGGGTAATTAGCCAGCGTGGCTCGGTAGCCTGTGTTCTTCAGCATGTTGTTCCATGTGACCAGCCGTCGGCCAATAGCGGTCCCCCGCGGCTCGAAGCCCTGGGGGGGGGAGGAAGATATTTACATGATCTGGACTGAAGGAAAACGTGGAATGTGACGGTAGAACCTGACACTCCGTTCTGTCAGCAGACTCCTCACCAGCAGGGGTTCTGAGAAGTCCGGGAGATCCGGGACCAGGACCCCGATCAGCGCACAGATCACGATGAGCACTGTGCACACGCCCAGCACCACCACCGGCCAATCAGCGATCAGCTCCGCGTAGCTGTCAATCAAAACACACATCCGGAACGTATTACGGGCGACACAGATGTGCAGACAGAGAACCTGGAGTCACACCAGATCTGGAGCTGGAGGGTGAGGCGGACAGGAGGTGGACGTGGAAGTGTGCCGTTTGTCTTTACCTTTTAGGGAACCGGAGTGCTCGAACAGATCTGATAGAGAGACAAGAGACGAGACGGAGATCAGTTTAAAATTAAAAATTTTTATGCAGTTTTACTGCATAAAACTGCATTTTATGTGTGATGGGGAGTGAGAGTGAGAGAGAGAGAGAAAGAGAGAGAGAGAGAGAGAGAGAGATACACACACACTCCTTATAGGGAATGGCGTCTCGTAGGGACTGGGGCTTCCAAGTACAGACCTCCTGAAAGGCAATCATACCTGCCAGCTAACGCTAACGCTTACGCTAACGCTAACACACAAAACTAATGCTATCGCTACGCATTCCATAAGTCGTGACCCTGCCCCTGGTGTGTCGCAGGGGGATGATGCGTACACACACACACACACACACACACAGACATGAACTCTGACCCGGTGCATTCCTGCATTGAGTTACGGCTGCGTGCGAGTGCCTGGTTTTGGCGCTGTAACCGATGGTTACCAGCTGTCAGTATGGAGACGACTCTATCAAGGGATGTCCTCGGCAACAGGAGAGACTCGTCTCCCGTGGCAACGCTACGACGATGTCATCTCTACACTCGATTGATTATGTCATCACATATCACTTGGTTTGGTCCAGTATATACTATATATAATATTAATATATATAATGACGTATTACCTGAGTGGGGGGGGGCGGCTGTGCATCTGCTGGTGCCAGAGGGCCTGCTGGTGGTGGTGGTGGGGGGGGG
>JAOPJJ010000086.1:673461-684769 GCA_027122795.1 Enchelyopus cimbrius | reverse complement strand
ATACATACATACATACATACATACATACATACATACATACATACATACACACAAACACACACACACATATATACAAACATACATACAAAAGGCAAGTTCTGTGATCACCGAGGACACGGGGCTCGTTAGTATTCAGAGCTCCGGCTTCTACGGTACGGTCACTGTGGCGACTGCACAACTAGGGTTAATAACCTCAGCGGCCACAGAGTCTGTGGTTACCTAGCAACTGTAACCTCTTTTTAAACCTGGTAGCCTTTTTCTAAACCACTCATTTATTGAGCCAATAAGGTGAGAGAGAGAGAGAGAGAGTATTGCTGTCAGTTGAGCGTCGCGGTCTAACTGAGCATTCCATCCTAATGTATCGCATCGCTATCTTGCTCGACTCGCTTCTTAAAGCCATAGCGATCACAACAACGCTGTCCTCCTGGCTTCAGTCTCTGCTCTCCACATCTGAAACACTGTGTGCTAACGGGGGTAGGGGGCAGACTTCTCGGATATGATTGGCCAAATATGTTGACATCCGACAGATAACATGGTACAACATTCAAACTTATGATTTAGCTTACTGCATATTATGAACACGCTGCCTGGTGTACAGATAATAACATGGTCGTTAGTATTCAGAGCTCCGGCTTCTACGGTACGGTCACCGTGGCGACCGCACAACTAGGGTTCCAAACCTCAGCGGCCACAGAGTCTGGTTACCTAGCAACTGTGAGGAGCCGCAAATGTGTGGGGCATGTGGGAACCAAACCGAGTAAAACACAGTGACTGATTGATGAATCAATGAAGACTTTTGAAACATTTTAACATCTCGTACTGTAAATGATCAAAGCCCAAATCATCATGAACATACTGATCCTCGATACATATAATTCATTATATGTATGCATTTTAGCTATCCTCACAATATATACTTCACCCTGTTGTATCTAAAACAATGTAAGCTCTATTTTCAGACAGATGATATACAGTTCGATATGGATCTACAATGTCATTGATCTATGATGTTGTGTTTTGCTCATATACGGGCCTCTAAGGTCATTGATCAGATAATGACCAATAATGTCATTAATCAGGGTGGCTGGACAGCCCTCATGTGGGCTGCTTACAAAGGTCGCATGGAGGTCGTGGAGCTACTGCTGGAGAACGGAGCTAACCCCAACACCACAGGCCAGGTAACACACACACACACACACACACAGGTGACCACTTAACCAATGTATGATGAACCTTCTGTCTCGTCTGTCCCCCTCCCCCGGTCTGATTCTCTGTCTGTCTGCAGCAATACAGCGTGTACCCCATCATCTGGGCGGCAGGGCGAGGTCACGCCAACATCGTCAAACTGCTCCTGGATAACGGAGCCAAGGTCAACTGTTCTGACAAGGTGAGCACGTGCCGGTTAGCATTGGCCCTCATCCGCTCGTATCATTCTCCATTCAGTTTATTATTAATGAGCCTCAGCCAGCGTCCGCCTGCATCCACATCCATTCTGCTTAGCATCCTACCGCTAACATGTGCCTGTGTGTGTGTGTGTGTTACAGTACGGTACCACCCCTCTGATCTGGGCGTCCAGGAAGGGTCACTTTGAGAGCGTGATGCACCTGCTGGAGAACGGAGCGGACGTTGACCAGGAGGGGGCGGTACGTACGCTCACCCAACCTCCATATATACATTGTAAACAAGTACTCACTGTGAGTGGTCCCGCTGGGCCCGGCCCGCTCACCACTGGCTGCGTTTGCGGTCCAGAACTCCATGACGGCGCTGATCGTGGGCGTGAAGGGCGGCTTCACGGAGGTGGTGAAGGAGCTGCTGAAGAGGAACCCCAACGTCAACATGACCGACAAGGACGGCAACACCGCGCTGATGATCGCCGCCAAGGAGGGCCACACCGAGATCGTCCAGGACCTGCTGGACGCCGGCACATACGTCAACATCCCAGACCGGGTCAGGACACACACGCCAGAACTAGACCCTGGCCCCGGATAGTACACCACACCACGCCGCAGCGGTCTCCAACTCAACCCACTAGCCACATGTTAACGGACTAGCTTAACTCAAGCTAACAAAAGAAAAGCAAAACTCCACAAACTAGCACCAGTCACTAGCCTAGCATCATGTAAACAAACTACCTTAACTGAACTGACTAACAAATCTCAACAAACTAGCATACCTCAGCCAACTGGCATAACGCTAACGGTCACAGACAGCCAACGATAACCCGACAGCCCTACTGACCCGAAACCCTACTGACTGTGAGTTTGTCTTCCCTCAGAGCGGGGACACGGTCCTCATTGGTGCGGTGAGAGGAGGGCACGTGGAGATTGTCAAAGCTCTGCTGGGGAAGTACGCCGACATCGACATCAGAGGACAGGTGAGCACCACGATAACACGCATGAAGACCTCACAACACAAGGTCCCCACAAAACAGAGGAGCAGGCCTGTCTGTGATGGGCTCTTTGTTGTTGTTCTTCAGGAGAACAAAACGGCGCTGTACTGGGCTGTGGAGAAGGGAAACGCCACCATGGTCCGAGACATTCTGCAGTGTAACCCTGACACCGAGAACTGCACCAAGGTACCAGTCAGTCAGTCTGTCTGTCTGTCTGTCTGTGTTTGTCTATGGGAAAGGGGGTTCTTGGTTTGAAACCCAGTGGACCAAGGACCTGCATGCTTAATAGATAATGATGCTAACGCTGAGCTCTCTCGGTAGGACGGAGAGACACCTCTGATCAAAGCCACCAAGATGAGGAACATTGACATTGTGGAGCTGCTGCTGGATAAAGGGGCTAAAGTTTCAGCGGTGGACAAGGTAAACCTCACCCAGTTTTACCCAGTTAACAGTTCAAAGTATGAGGTCGATTTTCCAAACTAGGGGCTTTTATTGTGGAGGTATCATCCAGCTTCCTGTTTTCAGAAGGGGGACACGCCCCTCCACATCGCCATTCGGGGGCGAAGCCGGCGCCTGGCGGAGCTGCTGCTCCGCAACCCTAAAGATGGCCGCCTGCTGTACCGGCCCAACAAGGCCGGGGAGACGCCGTACAACATCGACTGCTCCCACCAGAAGAGCATCCTCACCCAGATCTTTGGAGCCCGTGAGTCTGGATCCATTAGTCAGCCTGGATCCACGAGTCAGCCTGATGGAACACCATCATGACGTGTGTGTGTGTGTGCAGGCCACCTGTCTCCGTCGGAGTGTGACGGGGACATGCTGGGCTACGACCTGTACAGCAGCGCCCTGGCGGATATCCTGAGCGAGCCCACCATGCAGCCCCCCATCTGCGTGGGCCTGTACGCCCAGTGGGGCAGCGGCAAGTCCTTCTTGCTCAAGAAGCTGGAGGGTGGGTGGTACCTCTCTTCATTAGGACGAACATGCTAACATGCTAAGGAGCTGGCTGGATAACCTATAGGGGCCTTTGGGAAGAGCCCAGGCTAGGCTAGCCCTGCTGTAGTGGGTGCTAAGATACCATGCTAAGCTAGCCATGCCGTATCATTGCGTATCCATACCCAGGTTAGGCAAACATTCCAGGCTGGAGTTAGAATATACTCACACCTCTCCTGCTCTCCTTTTCTCCTTCGCCCAACTCTTTTACTTCCCTCTGGTCCTCACCCCTCTGCTCTCCCCCCCCCCTCTCCCCCTCTCAGACGAGATGAAGACGTTTGCAGGCCAGCAGGTGGAGCCCTTGTTCCAGTTCTCCTGGCTGGTGGTGTTCCTCTCTCTCCTGCTGTGTGCCTCGGTCGCCCTGGTGCTGGGCTTCACCGTGGACCCCAAGCTGGCCATGGCCGTGTCCCTCAGCCTGCTGGCCCTGCTCTACCTCTTCTTCGGTGAGCTCACAGGGTCAAAAGGTCAAAGACCTGTGTGGATACAGTGTACTGTAGACGCTTCTATGACGCGTTTAAAACCATTCACTTCTACAGGGGTGTTTGAAATTCTAAATGTTCTACATTGTGGTGGTGGTTCTAGTGCTGGTACATGTTCTGTTCTAATGGTGGAACATGTTCTATGTTCTAGTGCTGGTTATAATAGTTGTACACGTTCTCTGTTCTGGTGGTGGTTCTAGTGCTGGTACATGTTCTATGTTCTAATGGTGGTACATGTTCTATGTTCTAGTGCTGGTACATGTTCTATGTTCTAGTGGTGGTACATGTTGTATGTACTAATGTTGGTACATGTTCTATGTTCTATGTTCTAGTGGTGGTGTATTTCGGCGGGCGTCGCGAGGGGGAGAACTGGACGTGGGCCTGGGTTCTGAGCACCCGGCTGGCCCGTCACCTTGGTTACCTGGAGCTGCTGCTGAAGCTGATGTTCGTCACGCCCCCCGACCTGCCGGAGCAGAGCACCCGGGCGCTTCCTGTCAGGTGACCTAGCCCGGCCTCGCTCCAGGAACCCCGGGATGGGGGTCTGTAAGGTAGACACCGGCCTGACCCGCTCTACGGTTCCCCGCAGGTTCTTGTTCACGGACTACAACCGCCTGTCCAGCGTGGGCGGCGAGACCTCCATGGCGGAGATGATCGCCACGCTGTCAGACGCCTGCGAGGCCGAGTTCGGCTTCCTGGCCGCCCGACTCTTCAGGGTGTTCAAGACGGAGGATACACAAGGTACCTGTCTGCTTCCTGTCTCACCGTCAAGAGCTGAGGGGATCTCAGAGCTCCAGGCATTAGGCATGGGCCAAATGATTCTGTTCTGGCAATCAGTTCTTTCAGTTGCCTTCACTTTCACAAATGGTTTGTTAGTTTCGTTCCTTCAGTTCTTTCATTCATACGGTCTATTAGGTTATTTGGCAGAGGTACGCCCGCAAATGGAGTCATTTGGAACCCCAGAAGGTTTCAGACGGTGATGGTGCTCTGGAACAGCACATTTCTGTGTAGTAATACGCCGCGTTGACATGACCAACCCTTAACATTGTTAAACCAATCACCGAAAACAGCAGTTTTGTTGTCGAAACTTCTCTGAAGCATTAACTAAAACATTCTAAAAAATAATCAGTTCTCTTGTTTCGGGAATCAGTTCTCGTCGTTCACCTTCGGGATTCGTTCTCTCTGACCGAATCCGTGACAAATCGCACATAGCCTACCAGGCATCCTCCGGTTCTCCAGCTCCTCTGACACTCTGTCCGGTTCCTCCCCAGGGAAGAGGAAGTGGAAGAAGACCTGCTGCGTCCCGTCCTTCGTGCTCTTCCTGCTCATCCTGGCGTGTCTGATCACCGGCCTGGCGCTGCTGGCCGTCTTCCGGCAGCAGAGGGACAACCAGACGGTGAACGCGGTGCTGGTGGCGGTGGCCAGCGTGGTGGGCCTGGCGCTGCTCCTCAACTGCAGGACGTGGTGGCAGGTGGCCGACTCGGTGCTGCACTCCCAGAGGAAGCGGCTGCACAGCGCTGCCAACAAGATGCACAAACTCAAGAGCGAGGGCTTCATGAAGGTGAGGACCTGATGGAGCACCAAGAAGCGCCACCATCCATCCTTCACCCGCCTGGGAACCACCCAGAACATCCTGGGCTTTCTCAAGGGGCAGCAGTAACTAGAGCGGCTTGTTCAGTCACCGGAGGTTTGCCAGTTCGAACCCCCGGCTCCTCCTCCTAGCTGAGTGTTGAGGTGTCCCTCACCCCTACCCGTTCCCCACATGCTGGCGCCTTGCATGGTTGACCCGCTGTCGGTGTGTGAATGGGTGAATGGGAGGTATTCATGGTAAAGCGCTTTGAGTACAACATTGTTGTAGAAAAGCACTCTATAAATACAGTTCATTTACTAGGGGCCTTGCACCCAGCAGGGGGTACTAATCTCCAAAGGGGTTTCGATTCCCTCTGACTTTATTTATCTATCAAAAGGTAGATCTTCCTCACCTGCTTTACATGACACGATGACCTCATCCTCCTCCTCCTGCTCCAGGTGCTGAAGAGCGAGGTGGAGCTGATGGCCCGGATGGCTAAGAGCATCGACAGCTTCACTCAGAACCAGACCCGTCTGGCCGTCATCATCGACGGGCTGGACTCCTGCGAACAGGACAAGGTTCTGCAGATGTTGGACACGGTGAGTACACACACACCCACACGCACACACAGCTGGATGCCATGACGTCTGCGTGTTTCACCTTAAGATGAACCCATCTCCATCCATCCCCCCCCCCCAGGTGCGGGTGCTGTTCTCCAAGGGCCCCTTCATCTCCATCTTCGCCAGCGACCCCCACATCATCATCAAGGCCATCAACCAGAACCTGAGCAGCGTGCTGCGGGACTCCAACATCAACGGACACGACTACATGCGCAACATCGTGCACCTGCCCGTCTTCCTCAACAGCAGGGGGCTGTCCAGCGCCCGCAAACTCTGCGCCGCGCCGGGACCCGGAGTGAGGGACCCGCCCGCCACCGCAGACGGTCAGACACACACACACACGCCTAACACACACACTCAAAACACACACACACATCTACACACATCTACACACACACACACCGATACTACAGACATTTCATCATGTGACTATGTATGTGTGTGTGTGTGTGTGCGTGCGTGTGTGTAGGCTGGCACGAGGAGCTGGACAGGAAGTTGTCTCAACACAGTCTGGGAGAACTCTCCAAGTTTGGCAGCAAGACCACCCTGAACCGCAGGGTGAGGCCCCGCGGTACCCTGTCTGTTCCTCCAGGAGAACCTCTCGTTCCGACTGGTTCTGCCCAGTTCTAACGGGTTGTGGTTGTGGTTGCTAGGATACGTATCGGCGGCGGCAGGTGCAGCGCTCGGTGACGCGTCAGATGTCCTTTGACCTGAGCAAGCTGCTGGTGACGGAGGACTGGTTCAGCGACATCAGCCCCCAGACCATGAGGAGGCTGCTGAACATAGTGTCTGTTACAGGTACACACACACACAGGGACACATGTACAGAAACACACACCTCTACACACACACACACACACAGGGACATACACAATTTGGACAGGATGTGAGATCTGAAACAAGAATTTACAAACTAGGGGGCGGTACTACCTGTTTTCCCCTGCAGGTCGTCTGCTGAGAGCCAATCAGATCACGTTCAACTGGGATCGCCTGGCATCGTGGATCAACCTGACGGAGCAGTGGCCCTACCGCACCTCCTGGCTCATCCTGCTCCTGGAGGAGACAGACGGGGTGCCCGACCAGACCACCCTCAAGACCATCTACGAGAGGTCAGGGGTCACGGGCCCTCGAGCTCCAGGTCTCAGACGGAGGGTTTCCAAGGAGACCAGGGGCCGTATTCACAAAGGATCTTAGGGCTAAAAGTAGCTCCTAACTGGCGAATTTAGGAGAAATTCCTAAAAATAATGGGCGTGTCAGTCTTACATTTAGGACTCCTAATTTTTTTCACTAAGAGCAATTCACAAAGTATTTTAGTCCTAAAAGTAGCACCTAAGTCTAGGAGAGCTTAGAAGTCCTCCCGAGGACTCCTATCTCAGTAAGACCTACTCACAAAGAATCGGAAAATGGATGCGCCAATGTTTTGGAGACAACGGAACACTGTACGGGATGCAATAACATCCCCGTCTAACAGGAATAACCCGATTATTCCGGAAATAAAATGTTTGGCAACACTACGATATTTAGCAACAGGGAAAATCCAACTTTGCAATGCCAACGATTTGGGAATATCGCAACCATCAGTCAGCCGTGCCATAAACCAAACCATCAACGCACTACACCACATATCATCCAACCGTTTATCCGGTTTCCTTTGGACAATATGTTTTAAATGTGTTTGTATCATAATTGCTGATGCCTCATTTGCATCCTTGTTAAATGTTTTGTATTGTTTATAAATATATATATATATATATATATATATATATACTGTGCTGTCTCCATGGACCTTCCTGTGTACACATGATCAATTCATGGCAATTTATATCCTGGGTCGGTGCTATTGATGGGACGCACATAAAAATATATGCTTATTTCAAATATGCTCATTGGTTAATAGTTTGCAGGGTGCTTTTAATTGCCTCCTTGATTCAATGCAATTTACGTATTTTTTATTGTTTGCTTTCTCTCTCTCGTTAACGTGCATAAACGTCATTATCGTGGTCTGCACAAACGTGTCGTCATGCGTGTATTCTGCTAACTGCACTGTCCATAACTATTTGATAGGAATTAATTTCTAGCCGAGGCTATTTCCTTGTTTTTCGGTGTGGGCTCGTTTGTGGGATGTTGCGGATGAGTTTCACCGAGACCGCGTGCTCTGAACAACCAATCACCGTACCGACCGCTTCTAACTCGTGCACGAGAATCGACGTAATCCATAGCAACGGCGCATCACTCTTTGTTCACTCTTAGTGATTTATCCTTAGTAAGAGTAGGTCTCAGCGGCTTTGTGAATTTAAGAAAAACTTAAGAAAAAACTCCTACGTAAAATGTTTTAGCGTGGGTAAGGAGTACTCCTAGCGGTAAGATAAAATGCTTTGTGAATATGGCCCCTGGGATGCTGAGTGTGTGTGTGTGTTCCAGGATCTCCAGGACCATCCCAACCACCAAGGACGTGGAGCCGCTGCTGGAGATCGACGGAGACGTGCGTAGCTTCGAGGTCTTCCTGTCCTCGCGCACCCCCGTGCTCTCTGCCCGCGACCTCAAGACTTTCCTGCCCTGCACCGTGAACCTTGACCCCAAGCTGAGGGAGATCATCTCTGGTGAGACCGCCTCTCTCTCCCTCTCTCTCCCCCCCCCCCCATCTTTTCCCTCCTCCCTTCCTCCCTCCATCTCTCCCTCACATCCTTCTCTCCACCGCAGACGTGCGTGCTGCCAGGGAGCAGATGGGCGCGGTGACGTATCCTAGCATGCAGCAGGAGGCGCAGGTGCGGCCTGTCTCCGTCTACAGCCAGCCCTCCACCGCCTGCTCCCCCTCCGCCTCCTTCATGGGAGGAGGAGGACCAGAGACCCACAGCAGCTTCTACAGCGGCCTGGCCGGACCCCAGCACCCCTTCTACAACAGGGTGAGCCCCACCTCCTTCTCTCTCCCCTCCTTCCTCTCTGCCCAGGTCCTCTCCTCCTCCACACTGCTCCTGCGGGGGGGGGAGGTAGATTTCCTTCAGGTTGAAAGGCACATGGCCAGCTTTAAGGAGGGCCAGATGAAGGTTCCTCAGGGTTCTGCAGTACCAGTAGAACGTCCTTAAGTACCGTACAGTGCACTGTAATAAATAACATCATATAAAGTAATAAATAAATAGTAATAAAGTAGTACAGGACCAGAACTTGACCACCTCCTTCATCAGACGACCAGTTTGAGTTTCCATCCTTTGATCCACTGTTGAACTTTATTCTTAATTTTTCCTTGTGGTGTAATTTAAGTTCCTTCTTTTGTTTAAACCATTTATGTTGTTTGTTTTATATTGCATATCGCTGCTGGTAAAAAAATCTGACTAGTATTATAAAACTATACCCTACTACGATGCATTCGTTTGAAATGTATATTTGATCTGTTAATGTAATTTTCTTAAACCAAGAGCTTATTAGTGCTCTGATGAGCTCAGAACTTTTCTTAAACACTTCTTTAACAATATTTCTTAAGAAAAACGTACGTGTTCATCCGGAAGCAACGATATACTCTGAATGTCCCTGATTTGATTGGTTTATAAGTTGTCATGTGATCCCCCCGCCCCCCTCCCTATGTCAAACCGTGTTCCCTGCACCCATTGGTCCATCCAGCCTTATTTCCCCCACCATGTCTACCAATGGCCACGCCCACACATGGGCTTCACCTGCCTGCCACCTCACCTCCAGCCACGCCCACTCATAAAGCCCGCCCCCTACAGGGACGTCTGCTCCGCACCTGTGAGTACCGACAGCCGCTGGGTCCTAGTGCAGCCCCTAACCCCACCTTTTCTCTTTTAACACTTCCTCTTACGCTCTGATCGGTGCAAAGCCCTGCCATTTATGGACGGTCAATTGTTTTGATTGGGCAATTGGTTAGCAGAACTATCATGAACACAATTAACTAATAATCCAATATCAATACTGGGGGTCGAGGGAATGAAAGGTCAGTCAGCAGAAGCTCTTATCCAGAGGTATGATCGACCTTCAGCCTTCTAGCAGGTTCTGGACCTTCAGAAGAGGTCCCTCACAACCCTCTGCTCACTGGTCCGTTGTTCCTGAGGTCTGTCCTCCATTTCTCCCTCCATCTGTCTCTCTGTGTTCCTGTCTGTCTCTCCGTCCGTCTGTCCGTCCGCCATGCTGTCCTAAAGCTGTCTAGGGGTTCATCTTTAAAAAGGAAGCAGGTATAAATGTCTACTACAAGTCCCAGCATGCACCTTGGGCCAGCTAGTTTCTTTCCCTGACACCTTGCTTGCTCTTTAATGTCTCTGTCGTCACATTTAGCCTTGATGAGTACCATGTCTGTATGTTAACATGCTAGTATGCTAGATGTCTTACCTCCTGATGCCAACTGCTCTATGCTACCCTATTGTCCTGTGTGCACTACCAGCAGTTAGCATGTCCCCAAACGAATTCCTCCAGCGTGCACTAGCAGTAGGTAGCATCGTTAAAGGAGTATTCCGGTATTTTACACTTTGAGTCTTATTTCCAGTTTGCTTATGATGAAATAGATGGGTTCAGGTGTTAATTTAGCCGAAATGCTGCGTAGGGAGAAGTTTTGCTTTTTCTAACGTTCGTTTGCAAAGCTGTGAAACTCACATCACTGGTGTTCATTGATGTTCGACCAAAAAAATCTGAGCAAAGTAAGCTTTCCAGCAGAAGTGAGACGATCGTTACTCTTTTTCAGAATGTAAACAATGTATTTTCCGGTTCCTTCCGGTGGCCTGGCTGCAACTAAACGACTCGTACAGCCTGCTGGAAATCAAACTTTGCTCAGATTTTTTTTTTGTCGAACACTAGTGACCACTAGTGAGTTTCACAGCTTTGCAAACGTTTATGACCGTTATCGGTCTTTAGGACCGAGGACGATTGGTCCTATTACGTCTACAGTACCTCGACAGTGGGGCTACAAAAAAAGCTAAACGTCTCCAAACACAGCATTTCGGCGAAATGAACACATGAACCCATCTATTTCATCATAAACAAACTGGAAATAAGTCTTAAAGTGTAAAATACCGGAATATTCCTTTAAATTAGCTGTGTACCCATATTTCACCATTTTAAACAGGTGCTATATGGCACCTGTTTAAAAATATACTGAATTTTATACTGAGATTCCAAAGAAATTCAATTAAGTTTATTCCAACAACAGATTAAGATCTGTTTCAGTGGATGTTAGCATATCCCAGAGTACCAGAACCTCCAGACAGGCCTACATCATACGACACCGCCAGTGATCCTTCACACAACCTTCAACTCACCT
>JAOPJJ010000086.1:644429-661303 GCA_027122795.1 Enchelyopus cimbrius | reverse complement strand
ATGTACATATGTTTACAACAGTTTATGGATATTACCCTGACTGAGATATTCTTCTGTTCAAATGGAAATGAAAGTAACGTTTCAAAGTTAAGTTAAGTTAAGTTAAGTTTGCACATGACAGCAATACTGTGCACTCATGTTACTTATTATTTTGACTGATGTATTCTGCTTTTTATCAAACAGTACATTTCTATATGTAAAATCATAACAGGCTGCTCTGTTCTTTTGTGTTGATGACATTTATTCTAAATGTCATCCACTGTTCTGTGCCACCAGTCCGTACTATCAGCCAGGTAGATGTAGATAGGCAGAGCATCTAAAGGACTTGTTCAGGGACGGACTACGGCCTTGGACTGAGAAGTCTGCCTGAATGTCTAAAGGGCTTCAATAACAAGATATGTGAATGACGCATGCATGAAAGTGTCATTCACATATCTTGTTTCATGAAAACGGGCTTCTGACACAACGTTCGACGATGTTCAGCCAGGGACATTGATAGCATGATACAATGAAATCCAAGATTAAGTAAAAGGACAAAAATGTATATATATACATGCATTATATACATCATACACATTGAAGGTTGGGTTGCCTCCTGGGCCTTTCTGTGTTGGAGATTGCGTGTTATCCCCGTGTTCACATGGCTCACCCCCTGTTAAAGAAACCCTTCTCAATACATGCCTCCTGTCCTGACAATGGTCCCCGGGACCAACCAGGGCTGCCCGCTGCTCCTAACTGCACTTGGAGGAACAAGCAGCCAGGATGGGAAAAGGCAGGGAACAAATTCACTTCGGGCACCCTGCATGCATGTGTGTGTCCCTGCATTTACATGTGTGTTGTGCGTGTTGATAATAAGCAATAAAACTGAATCTTACCTTATCTTATAAGCATATCAATATTAACAATAGGACATGTAATACTGTGAAGACCACCTACACGCCGACAAGCATGAAGATGGAGGTGGGTGGGGTTTGTTGAGGGAGCTTTGTATAAATAGCCGGGTCACTTTTTGGGAGGCAGAAGTAGCATTGCTAAGCTCTTACTAGCATCCCTGCAAACATGCTCAGCTCCATAGTCTGCACAGCGCTCTGTAAGTACTGATTATGGAAGAAATGGTTCTTAGTAGGTTAACCAGACTCTGAAACAGCAGATGATTTGTATTCTTGCTTTCTGATCAAAATGGCAAAATCAATGTTTAACTGATGATAATGATGTTATTTACTTTTTAGTGTTGGCAACAGTCAACAGCTTTTACACAGGTAAAGTGTGTGTGTGTGTGTGTGTGTGTGTGTTTGTGCATGTTTATTTGTGTGTGCATGTGTGTGTGTATGTGGGTTCCCTTAAGCCTCTATTCTTTATGTCCACAGGTTTGAACACGTGTGAAGGAGACGTGCATCGGCTGCAATGTGGTAAGTGAAGCCGTAATGAAAATGGGACTCGATTTCCCATGGTGCATTTGGATATGACCACATGTATTGTTGGCATGCGATCATAGTGGTTTAATGATTTGACCATTATGGTATTGCAGTAATGTAGCAATGTGTATCCTGGTACGGTAAGTGTTAACTCAAGTAGAAAAATGTAAATAGATCAATTTAGTGAATTTCTCATTTAATTTCCCGCAGATGAGGGACGGATCAGTGTGCTGGAAGCGTTCTACGGACGGTCGGACACAACGACCTGCGTTGCAGGAATATCTGCAGGTGCCTTGGCTGACGATGACTGTTCTCTATCAACCGCTTACACAATCATTATGAGCAGGTGGGTGCTTAGGGAGCAGCAATGTAGCATGGTGCTACATGGCCATAGCCTTGGTTAGCCCTAACGCCAACTCATACCGCAGCCATCTTCCTCTTGGGGGAAAATGACTTTATTTTAAGTTCATTATTTTAAGACATTTGAGATGGATAGACAGTGTTTTTGCTCCAAGACAGTGTTGTACGCATGCAGGAATCGAAGACTCTTGTGTGTTTCACACTGACCCAATGTTCCTGGTGCAGGTGTAATGGCCAGAAGTTCTGTGAATTTGACCAATCCATCTTCAGTGACCCCTGCGATGGCATCTTCAAATTCACCCACACCATTCACACCTGCCTCCCAGCCAGTGAGTCCTGTCAGTGTGTGAAGTGTTGAAACGCTTTGACACGTGTGTAAGTATCATGTGGTCTGACCAGAGTTTTTCTGCATGTGCAGCTGAAGTCGTCGCCTGCGATTACTCCCCGGCCGAGCTCTACTGTGGTAAGATTCACAACACGTGTTCAACAAAAAAGGGCCATGTTAATCTCCACCTGCACCCTGCATGTGTAGTTCCTCCTCCTGTCTGCTCATCACCCAGAAGCAGGGCAGGTGATATCCGTGAATGTTATGTGCAAGGTGACCACACCACCTGTATATAGGTAGGCATCGTAGGCAGAGTGAAAATATCTCCTGTGTTTTGGAGTCAGCACTTCCCTCCGCCTTCCCCACAGTAATGCAGTCCTGTTGTCTCGAGCTAGCTGTCTATAATCTTTAACCCTTTTTTTCAATTGGCTAATTTGGCTGCGTAAGACGTTGCTGGAATCTGTATATCAGCAAGTTCTGCCATTATGGTAACCCTGAAGTCCTGCCTGTGAACGGGCAGAGGACCGCCCCTTTATGGGTTCTCTCTCCTGATTGGTTAAAGTAGGGACGGGATATCCAAAATATTTGTTAGATTTCACTCACAGGGCCCTCAACACTTTAAATGAAGGCACTAAAAGCATTACTGCAACTTATCTCAGCGACCCCAAAACTTATCCACAAAGATTTTTTTTTCTAGAAATCTAGTTTCATCTTTATGACCACATTTGCTGATCTAAAAAGCAGAAACATGTATATGGATCAATAAGTGAATCGCTTATTTAATTTTCTGCAGATGTGGGAGTGATCATTGTACTGTCAGCGTTCTACGGACGGAGGGACACGGTGACCTGCAGCAGAGGAAAATCACCAGCATCACTGGCCGACACTACATGTTCTGAATCAAGCGCTTTGACAACCTTTTCTAACAGGTGCCTACAGGTGGTTAGGGAGCAGCCTTAGGGTTAACCCTAAGGCTTCACTATGTAGCATCTAGCATTGTGCTACATATGTAGCATCATACTGCAACCATCTCTCTTGGGGAAAAGTATCTGGAATAATAACAATAACTTAACAAAAACAATGTTAAAGTTAAAAGATAAGACATTTAAGATGGATCGACTTGCATTTTTTTTCTCCAGGACAGTGCATGCATGCAGGTATAGAAGACTATTGTGATATTAGTAGTGTTAGGATCTCATTGTGTCCCAATGTTCCTGGTGCAGTTGTAACGGCAAGAAATTCTGTCAAGTAGACAGCAGTGCCTTCTCTGACCCCTGCAGCGGCACCAACTCATACATCCAAACCACTCACTACTGCGCCCCAGCTAGTGAGTCCTGTCAGTCTGTGTTGAAATGTTGTTGCTCCATGTCTGTCAGTGTCCTGTATAACCAGCTGTTCTGCATGTGCAGATCACGTCGTGATTTGTGAGGGCACCACGATAGACCTCGTGTGTGGTAAGCTTCACAACACCATGTGTTCAACAAATAAGACCCCTATTTTGTCTTCACATGCACCCTAACGTGTAGTGCCTACTCCTGTCTTTCCACCATCCAGACCCAGGGCAGGTGATCACGATACGCGGTGCATTTTACGGACGCAGCGACCGCACCACCTGCACATTCAATCTTCCGGACTTAGCTATAGACGACGTCTCATGCAACAGTCCTTCTTATGTAGACGCTTTAGAAACTGGGTACGGAGTCTGATTCCTCTCACCATTTAAATGTACATCCATATAAAATTAAGAGTGTAACCCACAGGGTCACTTCCACATGTGTAAGAGTAATGACCAGCCTTGTCTCCACAGATGTAACGGTTTCAACTCTTGCACAACCACAGCTGAAAACCCAGTTATGGGGGATCCCTGTCCCGGGACGGTCAAGTTCCTGGAGCTGGGCTATTCGTGTGCATGTACGTCTGAGGAACTAACTTAAGATCAATCCAACCGGTTTCCTGCAATGTGGATTTCAATTTCTATATCAGAACCTTTGGAAAGACATCTATTAAACCCTGTTTTTAATTTTTAACTTCCAAACCTACAGTTGAATAGCAGTGGTGGGCCTTCACTTCCAATACCAACCATCTGCAGAGTCAGGGCCATTCCCCATGGAGTCCTCCATCTACTGGATGAATCTTTGTCTTGCATTGTTTTTTTCAATTAAAGGATCATTTAAACATCCAAACCAATGGAGCAATGTGTGTTTGTTAAGAAAGTAACGCAATGCAACAAGCAGGCCTACATCTTATTCTGCCAGTGGAAAAAGCCTTTTTAGAGGACACAAATGATCAATTTACACCATCGGCGGTTGAGAAATGGTTAAACTCTCTGGGATGGGGGGTGATCTTGCACTACATTCAACGTTGTACTCCTTAAATATATATAATGTATTTGAGTATTGACAAAACAACTTACACCTATTGACGGACTATGTATCACGTAGTTGCACTACTGAACTAAACTAGGATATATTTGGCCACATCAGGGAAGTTTGAACTAAACAAGCCTAATGCCATTTCCTTCCATCCCACATAAACACAGCACGTTGAATACTTGATTCTGATGGTACATTAGGGCATTCGTCTTATTTCAAAATATACGTGTTGCTACGGATTCAACTGTACTATATATTGCACCTGGCAAGCAATACATTGTTTACATTAGAGCCACAAGTGAAAGCCAACATGAGTCTTGCGTGTAATTTGAAATGGAATATAATGGAGAAAAAAACCACCAAAATACATTTGGCCCCTGACCTTTATATGGAATTTTATTTGTCTTTGCCATCATGTTGGCCATGTGGCCAGATATTAAAGGGGTGTAAAATGGTTCAAGGACGTTTAGTAGAACGAGTTTGAACATTTGATGTAGAGCAAAATAAAAAAAACCTATACAACAGGAAGCCAAGATAGATGTTTTTATTGACAGAGCAAGCATGCTCGCGCATACCTGAATGTGTGCACGCTTGCTCCACGTTTGCCAATCGATTATCAAGCCTCAAAGGGGACATGGTAAAAGTAGCATAGTTCCTCTTTAAGACCCTCATTATACTACCAAAGAAATGTCTAGCCTTGTAAGTTGTTAAAAAAGCGCTTTCTTTTTTACATCAGCCGGTGCTCCCATGACTGAAAACCTCTAGCACTGAACTTCGCATTGTATAGGATTTATTTTGCTCTACATCAAACGTTACAACTCGTTATCATACTTAACATATCCCAGAACAATTTCACGCTCGAGTTCCCCTTTAACAGCCGTGCCAGTTCCATATGGCCTTACAGATACCAGTTATAACCAACACACACCAAGGTCTGCAGCACCACAAGAGAACCACAGATGAAGGGTAAACAAATTTATTTGTCATCTGCATGTTACAGCTGGAACTCAGGGAATTCAAACACCACATCTTTGCCTGTGAGCTTCTTGTAGACGCCCGAGAAGGTCTCCACCTGGAAGCAGAATTGAGGTAACATCACGTTGTTTGCTCTTCAGCCAAGTCCCAAGAAATGCGTTGCCACCCCACTGCAATACTATAACTACATCCTGGAAGATCGCTATACAAGCATTACAGTACGTCATTACCACATACTTTAGCATCACTAAACTACCATTACAGTATGTCATTACCACATACTTTAGGATCACTATACTACCATTAAAGTCTCATTACTACATACTTTTTTTTATCACCACTCCACCACTACAATGTGTCATTGCTACGTACTTTACCACTACCATTAGTATTATTACATACTTTATCACTACACTACCATTACCGTTAATTCTACATACTTTAGTATCACTACACTACCATTAGTGTTAATACTACATACTTTAGTATCACTACAATACCATTAGCATTAATACTACATACTTAACTATCACTACACTAGCATTTCTACTATATTTACCACGTATTTTAGTTTCACTACACTAACATTAGAATTTCCATTCTCAACTCACATACCGTTATATCACTACCATGTCAATCTATAATGCACTATTTAAAGGCATTAAAGTAATGCCCATATGACTGATACTTCAGCTGCTGAACAGTTTTACAACCAACTTTATTGCCTTCAACATTCCCTTCCTTCCTGACATCCTTTCGCCTTCAGCCATCTCAACACGCATCCTACCAGCATTCATGACGCATGTGCCCTGCATGGTTTGGCTCCCCAGTAACGGCCCAGAAGGCTCTAGGAAGTTGTAGGAATATACAGGACGCCCGTCCACAGCAGCCCGGGGGCCGGGGACTGAGCTTGCTCTCCAACGTCGTGGAACGGGACTGTACGTCACAGCATAGCGCTACGCTCCCATACGCCACAAGGACAGAGCCGTGCAAGAGCTACTCACAGGATGTCCACGTCGGATGCCTGCGCATGGCAGACACAAAAACACACACACAGAAACTCACTTTGTGTTCTACGTTGTTCTGCTGAGCCTTGTCCAGATGCACCTTGATGAGCCGACTGCTGTCCAGCTTGACGCGGATCCTCTTGCCCACGATCTCGCTGGGGTAGACCAGGTCTTCCAGGATGGCATCATGGACAGAGGTCAGTGTACGGCTGTAGGGGCACAGGGCACATTAGGACTGGGCACACTTGGGGACAGTATAGGTTAGATGACCCAAAGGCTGCACACCACAATGTCTCCATCCGCTGACACATTCACCAAATCAGAGTCTGGGCTAACCAACAGCACGTCCACATGGCTTCTGGAATGTAGCCATGACAATTGGGTCAGCAAAGGAACAAATACTAAACCATCTCAAAAGACATTTATCCAAAATAAAGTCAAAGCTTTTAAAACATTTGCACTGCACCACTGGTTGGCCCTTTTAGAGTGGGGGTGAGCATTCCTTATGAAGAAGGATCACCCCGGCACGATGTTTAAACTAGGCAAAAGGTCAGAGAGAGGTTAGAGACGTCTGGAAGCGCTTTAAAAGCCTCTAGCAACCACTTAAGAATCAGACTGACTTCCAAACTCTGTACAGCCCTTCAAACAATTTCCAGGAAAACTCATCAAATGAAGTTAGGAGGCATGAGAAATTTCAAATAAGAAAAAAACCCAATCTATGCATAGCCTATAGAAGTCTGACCGTTTCCTTGCAAAGTCATAGCATAAACATCTTGGTTAACACATAAACAGCTAACCACATACTCTACTTCATCCCAAAATCATGGGACTCAATCACCTCATTGCATACTTTATGAACCACATGGATGTAGGAGCACACATGCGCCATCCACCTCACAGCACTTTTACTCGTCAGACGACAAAGGAAAGAACAGGCATGAAAACGGGTCAGGGGTGAAAAAGGTGAGAAGGATATTATAGGGGGGTCCGGGGTCACGCTCCCCCGGAAGAACATGTGTAATATTCCATATTTTAAAGCATCAATCTGATGCATTTTGAGATGGATTTTTTGCCAATCTGGGGAGAGCTGGAGAAACTTCACTTCAGCCATGAGTAAAAAATATTATGGTCTCCTTACTATGTATTGGGTGGGGGGGGGAAGAACGACACGTTTTCGGCTCTTACTCATGAAATTTAAATAACTTGCCTCTGATTGGCTAAGAGCGCTGTCCATCACAATGATGTTAGCTGTCCCAAGCCAACGTAGGCGAGGCCATGAATACTTATACACAAACATACGTCACTTTGTAGGGCTTTTCTGATTCGCACGTTTAATCCTATATTTTCTTACATTGGCTAATGCATGCAATGGGGAGAGTTTTTTTCCTCCAAAAAGCATTTTCTTGTGCAGCATGCATATGCAGCTAGGAGTGACCCATCATATCTCAAAAGGAGCAAATAAAAACGGTTTATCTGTGAAGGACACCTTTAAGAAGTTTGATTCATTCAAAGTCTCCCGCAAGTTCCGGGAGTCTCCCGCATGCGTCTCCCTGTTGCCCGCAAATCATGCACAATCTCCCGGAAACCTGAGCAAGCCAACGAGAAAGTGCACGCGCACCAGACTGTGTTTGCGCTAAGCTTGCGCATAGCGCACATAAGGAACTTGGTAGAGGCTTGTGTGTGTACTGCTCGTGATGTGCCCTCCCCTGTGATTGGCTGCTCTTAATGCCAGTTGACCAATGAGTCGCGATCTAACGAAGCATTCCATCCGAATGCATCGCATCGCGCGCACCAGCTTCGGATGGTGGTCTGGGTCCCTTGATGTGTACTCTGGTCAGCACAAGCGAAGCGAACTGCTTGTAAACCAACGGTGCGTACTGTTACATACGGTAAGCCCCCCCCCCTCCCTCCACTATTATTTTCTCATTGAATCTACATGATTCACGTAGGTCACCTATTTTGGTTTTAAAACGGCGAATTTCGCCGAAAGGTGAGTGATTTTCATGCCTGAAGGAAGTAGACCCATCAAATATACGGTATGCCTTTACCCAATTTGGTTTGCAAAAAGGCAAACCGATAATGTTAACTAAAATCTGACAAACATCATCCAGGTTTGGTTGTGCCCTGCATGGTTTGGCTCCCCAGTAACAGCCCAGAAGGCTCTAGGAAGTTGTAGGAATATACAGAACGCCCGTCCTCACCGGACTGAGCTTGCTCTCCAACGTCGTGGAACGGGACTGTACGTCACAGCATAGCGCTACGCTCCCATACGCCACAAGGACAGAGCCGTGCAAGAGCTACTCGCAGGATGTCCACGTTGGTTCTAAGATTACATAGCATCATAGATGAGGCTACAAATACAATGTGTATACTTGCCTCCTTGGACGCTTCTGCTTATTCTTAATGCGGCTTTTCCTGGTAGGCTTGGGCAGGATCCTCCTCTGGGAAAATATTTAAAAAGTAAGCACATGTAGATACGACCACAGAGGAAAGTGTTAAGTACTTGCATTCCACACAGACTTGAGAACAACTGCTGCAGAGAAAAGTGTCTTACACACTTTTCGAGTGTCTTACAGGGCTAGTATGTAATCTTTGAGCTTTAGGTAAAAAGCAGGTAATGTGAGGGTGCCATCGGATCGAACTCTTGAGGGCTTATTAACAAACATGTGTGCATGTGCCCTGCATGGTTTGGCTCCCCAGTAACGGCCCAGAAGGCTCTAGGAAGTTGTAGGAATATACAGGACGCCCGTCCACAGCAGCCCGGGGGCCGGGGACTGAGCTTGCTCTCCAACGTCGTGGAACGGGACTGTACGTCACAGCATAGCGCTACGCTCCCATACGCCACAAGGACAGAGCCGTGCAAGAGCTACTCACAGGATGTCCACGTCGGTTACAGACATTGAAAGTTACCCATTACCAAAAAGGCCAACATTTTACTTTGTTCCCAAAGAAAGAACGAAGGGGAGGTGTTCACACTGATCCATTTTCAAACATACTTTAAATTGCAGAGAAACCTTGCATTCCAATAGCATGTATCCAGTGTTTCCCCACCTGTGCAATGAAAACCACATGCTTTCCACTGAACTTCTTCTCCAGCTCCCTCACGAGGCGCACCTGGATCTTCTGGAAGGACTTAAGCTGAGGTACGGGAACGAAGATGATGATGGCCTTTCTGCTGCCTCCAACATCAATTTCCTGACAACACAAAAAACATTAACTTTCTTATTCAGCACTGCTGCTCAAGTACATCACTTTTATCTGCTGATGAATGATTATCCACTGCATGGTTTGGCTCCCCAGTAACAGCCCAGAAGGCTCTAGGAAGTTGTAGGAATATACAGAACGCCCGTCCTCACCGGACCGGGGGCCGGGGACTGAGCTTGCTCTCCAACGTCGTGGAACGGGACTGTACGTCACAGCATAGCGCTACGCTCCCATACGCCACAAGGACAGAGCCGTGCAAGAGCTACTCACAGGATGTCCACATCGGAATCAGAGTAATCGACACCCAACAGTATTTCAACATTACCAATTCAAATATTCCCAAGCTTGTACCTTTGCAGCTGTGATGTTGAGTTCTCTCAGCTGAGCCTTGAGGTCGGAGTTCATCTCCAGCTCAAGAAGAGCCTGAGCAAATGAATAGCACATTACTCATTTTCACGAAGAGTGCCATCACACGAGACAAAACCTTTAACAACCTTACGACTGGACATTTTAACACAAACTATTGACACGGATATAACTGCACGCAATACAGATGACCGTTACCTGGGAGATCCCAGACTCAAACTCGTCTGGCTTTTCGCCATTAGGCTTTACTATCTTGGCGCTTGTACTGAACATGGCCTTGTGTCTGCAAAGAAAAGAAAGGTGAAATTAGTCAGTATCAGTATATTAGCAGTCTGAAAGGCCTGAACGGGCTCCATAAGGGCACGGCACGTTGGTCCCGTGTCTGCTAGCATGAGGCTAATAGTGAAGGGACTACCCATGTAGTTAGAGCACTGAAAAGCCAGAAAGCCACCTCAGCGACACGCTAACCCTGGTTCGTTCAGTGCGTTGCTTAATGTTGACACGCGTCTATAAAAGAGGTGACAACAGCTCAGCCTGGACGTGCTAGCCTAGTGGCTAATGGGTGGGCTGCCGTCGGAGCTAACGTTTCCATTACCCTAGCTATACTGAACACCGGAATTACGCACCACTACTCAGAAATATATCGCCAATGCTCGTTATCATGGTATACAAGTGCACGTCTCTTTGTAACTAAGCTGGTGGTGGTTGCCGTTAGCCGTGAACACATGCGGAGGCCCGACTCCGTAGGACCTGTTAGTCAGAACCCATTCACAATACTATCCCTGATTAAGAACTGCACAATGGCCATCCACCATCAAACAATAAGTAATCAAAGGTATCAGTACCTTAAGACAGCGTACAGTGTAAGAATATAGCGATTAAATGTTTGTTTCACATCTTAAAACAAATAAAAGCATCCCCTCCGAAAAAGAACACGACCAACCTCAGTCACCGACGGCCAAGGAAGAGGCCGGAACATCGCGAGAGTTCAATTCATCCTCCGCGTGAACCATGGGAACCCGGAAGTGTTGAGTAGATCTATTTTCTATTTGGCTGCCGCAGATACCATTGACAGTAACGCGAAGACAGCCAGGGGGACTGGGTCTGGGTCTGGACAATAGTCACATGGCTATTTGACAGACGAACTACGTGTTGCAGACAGCGTTTTTTAATCAGGTAGTGCTGTTTAATAAGGTGTGTTTGTTGAGCACGCCCTTAGTTGGACCATTATTATGGCTGAACGCAAGTAGAGAGAGAGAGAGCTGAGGTCCCAAACAGAAAATATAACAGTCACGCAGCACACGTGGAAGATGGTTGTTTATTAAGTCATGTTTAGATGGGCTGGTCTTTATAAGATAGTACGCAGGACGGTGTGTAGTTCAGCGGACGACATGGTGGGGAAAGGCAAGTTCTTCTACGCGGTCCATAAAGGCACCAAGCCCGGGGTGTACACCACCTGGTGAGCTGTAGTATACACACACACACACACACACTTGGATATCTTGCACTTAAATTCACCTTTATTGTGTAAAAATTCACGATGTTGTACAATGTTGACAAATACACATCTGTTATATTGCTTTACCGTACGTTTTTATTGTATTATCTATTACCTTGAGTAGAGCCATTATTGTTTATGTGATCAAGAACAACCAAATCCCTTTCATCTAACTTGTAATGAGTGGAATAATGTTTATTTTCTTGGTTTAGGGATGAGTGTAAAAACCAGGTGGAGAAGTTCCCCTGTTCGTCTTATAAGAAGTTTGTGTCCGAGAAGGAGGCCTGGGCCTTCGTCAGAGGAGTGAAGCAAGCCACCGTCCCGACCGACATCACAGGTGCGCCCGCACAGCCAGGTGACTGTCATGGAATGTTATCTATCTGTGGTATCACAGCGTTTGAAGTCAAAACCCTTCAGTGTCAACAAGCTGTTTTTTATAGGTTCCACACATCTTATCCAAATTTCCCCCCTGGGACGAACAAGTGTATGAAATCTTTATCTTCTCTTCAAACTAGACCGCAGCTATATTATATTATTCATCCTTAAGGGCGCCTAGGTGAAGGGAAAGGGACTGCAATGTGTGAACAATAACGTGTGTTTGGTTTTATCCTAAAGCCTCCAGCTGTGATGCCAGCCTACTTCCTAAGAGAGGCCCAGAGCCTCTTTACTACATCCCTATTGGCCAAAAGAGGTGCTATTCAAACAAGGAGGCGGAGTCTCCATCCAAAAGGCTAAAGCCATCCCTGGAGAGCCCACCCCCAGAGAGCACCTCCTCTTCCTCCTCCTGCTCCTCTGAGGAGGGGGACGGCTTCACCCACATGGGTGAGAAGTCGCGCTGACCCGAGGGTACCAGTGGTTTTGGGTTTGGTTCTAATCTTGAACAGTGGTTCCCAACATGGGGTTGTGACCCGACCTGAGGTCGCCCGTTTTGCATTTGCGGCCCTTGGATATTGCAGATGTTTTCATTGAAGGTTCAATTTAAAAGCTATAGTAGATGTATGTGTGAGAGATTCCAGCGGTGGCTAGCGAATATTGTGTACTAATAAACGTGCATGGGTCATGCGGTTCCTATCGTGTCCACCAGGGGATGCTGTGGTCGTGTACACCGACGGCTGCTGCTCTAAGAATGGGCAGAAGGGTGCTCGCGCAGGGATCGGGGTTTACTGGGGACCCAACCATCCACTGTGAGACAAGCACACGCACACGCGCACAAACACACGTCTTGCCTGGCCCGCTTCTCATTTTGTTTTTTCTAAAGAAACGTTGCAGATCGCCTCGCTGGGAGACAGACCAACCAGAGAGCAGAGATCCAGGTGGGTTGTCTTTTTAGACCGACCGAAGAGCGAAGATCCAAGTTAAACTGCTGGCGGGTTCACTGCTAGTTTGGTCAAATGTTAACATTGCTCACTGTTAGCGGGCTAACTGTGTGCCCTCATGGGTCAGGCTGCCTGCCGGGCTCTGGAACAGGCCAAAGAGCAGAACATCAAGAAGTTGGTCGTCTACACTGACAGCAAGTTCACCATCAACGGTACATAGCTTCAGCCTTCCTATCGGGGCTCTGCCATGTGGCTGAACTCTGAAGGCACGCTTCCCCTCTGACAACAACAGCCCAGCACTGGCAGACATGTAAGGTACATTTCAAATCTGGATGGAGTCAAGATTTTGAAATGGTGTGTGTGTGTTCAGGTGTGACCAGCTGGGTGAAGACCTGGAAGACCAATGGCTGGAGACTGAAGTCAGGAGGTGACGTGATCAACAAGGATGACTTTGAGAAGCTGGACCGCCTCAACCACCAACTGGACGTCGTCTGGGTAACGGAGTGCTTGGATGGTCATCAGCTCTGAGCATTGCATCCTCTCCTACCCCTCTTCCTTCTCTGCTTGTCCCTTTGCCCACCTTCCTTACTCAACCTCCTCTCACTGTCGCTCCCTCTCTCTTAGATTCAAGATTCAATTGACTTCATTTGCACGAAAAAAAATTATTTACATGGGGAAAAAAATAAGTTCAACGAGTAACAGAAGAAAGATGGTAAATATGAAAGACAAAAAAATAGGTCTCTCTCTCTCTCTCTCTCTCTCTCTCCAGATTCACATCCCGGGTCATGCGGGCTACACCGGTAATGAGCAAGCGGACCGTCTGTCTCGCCAGGGAGCGGCCAAGATGCTGGAGTAACCATGACAACCAGCCACCCCACCCTGCTCATTAAAGTAGAGTTCAGGAACCCTTCTTTGTAAGTTTCTTAGTTGTTCAGACTCTGTTTATGTTTAAATCTCCTGCTTTTTGTTAATAAAGTTCTATGAAAGCGCATAAGGTCTGTCCTGGCTGCGGTCTTTCCTATATTTGAGTGGTTATTTGTATGGTTGCTGTGTTGTAGTACGAATAACACATTTTCTCAACACGTACCGTTTTGTTAAAGAGCATGAAACTTGTGATGCGCACCTTCAGTCGGGGTGGTTGACTGGTGAATGATATCCCATAATAACCGAGGATGCCCCTACAGGAGCCTGCTCCGTAAGGACGCCTCTCATGTTGGTGAAAGGATTGGTGGTGTGAGAGTTGCATGCCCGTAGACCCTGTAGGAAGGAGCAGGTAGGGGATAGACAGTACAGAGACAGGTTATTAAGGAGCAGGTAAAGGAGTTGGACAGTACAGAGACAGGTCATTGAGGAGCGGGTAGGGGTTAGACAGTACAGAGACAGGTTATTAAGGAGCAGGTAAAGGAGTTGGACAGTACAGAGACAGGTCATTGAGGAGCAGGTAGGGGTTAGACTACAGATACAGGTCATTGAACAGCGGGTAGGGGTTAGACAGTACAGAGACAGGTCATTAAGGAGCAGATAGGGGTTAGACGGTACAGAGACGGGTCATTAAGGAGCAGATGGGGGTTAGACGGTACAGAGACAGGTCATTAAGGAGCAGGTAAAGGGGTTAGACAGTACAGGGTTGGGGTTAACCCTTTTCTCGAGGAGGTCTACAGGTAGACCGTGGACACAGATTTGAAACCAGAATCTGTCAGCTGGGAATCCAACACCCTGACCAATAGAGCATGGAGCCCTCTATCCGAGACACGAGAGTGATGTGTCTACTGTGCTAAAAACCATCCTCCATCCCTGTGGGGTTAGTTGACCCCTGACCTTGACTCCCCCTCCAGGAGAGAGCTGCACTGCCTGAACCTGGCTGCAGCTGCTTGGGTCAAAGGTCATCAGAGCTTCAGCGCCTTATCTGGTCCGCCTCGTTATCTGCTCACACTTTCACACCCGCACGCGCTCCACCAGCAGATGCATCGCAGGGAAACTCATCTCCATGGCAACGGGTCCGGACGCGAGGAGCTGGAGGCATGTGCTGGTGAAAGGATGGAGAGTTGAGTCCTGCCCTAGCGGACCCTGGGAGCTGGGCATAGGGGAATGAAACCCTTAACGCTGGTGGTGCCTTGCTCATGAGAGGAAGGGACTTGATGTGTTGTGGCTCATAATTCTGAAAGGGACATTATTATTATTATTATTATTATTATTATTATTGTTAATATTATTATTGTGGTAAAATTGTATTCGTAATGATTACTAGAATTAGTAGTTTGGTAGTAGCATTGGTAGTTTATCACTAGCAAAGGTATTTTAGTACAAACATTAGTAGTTTAGTAATTGTATTAGTTTATAAGAAGTAATAGTAACAGTATGGTACTAGTAATAGTTGTTGTGGTTCAGTATTAATAGTAGAATAGTAATCTAGCACTTCTGTTTGTAGTAATACAAGTTGGGTAGTAGTATAAGAAATGTATAAGTGCTGGTAGGTGGTATTAGCTTAGCTGATGGAGAGGTGAGGAAGAGAGCTGAGATGGGAGAGAGGAGGGGGAGGTGTAGAGAGAGGAGGGGGAGATGGGAGGGAGAGATGAGAGAGGAGGGGGAGATGTAGAGAGATGGGGAGATTGGAGAGGGGGAGGTGTAGAGAGACAGGGAGATGGGAGAGAGGAGGAGGAGGGGCTCTCTCATTGCGGGGGGCTCCGCAATGAGAGAGGGTGAGGTGAGGACAGAAGAGCCGTACTGCTGTTCTCTAATCACACCCAGAAGGTTCTAACCAGGGGTGTCGTTAGGTTGTAGGTATGCTGGGCATTGGGTGTTGTGTACTGGGAGCGTGGGGGACAGCCTGGAGATAATGAAGGTAGAGGAAGGAGGGATGTGAGACGGAGGGTGTTGGAGGAGCTTGTGTGCTGATACTGCACCCCATCGCTGTCAGGGTCCGCACATTGTGATGCTGCTCATGTCTGACCAGAGAACGATGTCCCTCACGGCCATTTGAACGCTCACACACACACACTTACACACTCACACACATACACACAAACACACACACACTCACACACTCGCACACACACACACACACACACACACACACTCGTGGGCTCCAGGGTGGGCTGGCCGGACTAGCGCAGCAGGTCTAGATGGACTGGTGCAGGAGCAGGCCGGCCTTTCACCGGGGGGCCCGAGCCATCCAGCACAGGACCAGAACGAATGGGCACCATAACAAAACATTATGTAGCATTGGGGGCAACCTCAGATCCTAGCTGGTTATTCGGGGTGGCTTCTCCCCCTAGACCTACACTGGCTAGCGATCCTGTGAGGTCCAGATGGTCTGCTGGGTTGTGGTCATGTTCTGTCTGCTGCAGTGACTTATTATGGGATGTTCCAGTAGAGTTGGTAGCAGAGCCACGCTGTAGCAGACAGAGAGGGTGTGGATGTTTTATTTAACACTCTAACTAGGTCAGTGTGCAGAGGAGCATCTCTCTGTCTCTCCAGCGCTCCAGAGTACCTCACCGCTCAGCTCACTTTTACTTTCTGCTCCTCTCCCCAAACTCTCCTTTACTCATCTTGTTTCCTCACCTCAAACTGCCATCCTCTCAGCTTCAACCATACTCATCTTCCCCTTTGTCTCCTCTTCCTCCTCATGTCCATATTTGCGCCTCCTGCTCCTCCTCCTCTGACCTGGTAAGACCTCCGTCAGAGGAGGAGCCCTGGGTTTGTGCATCGCTGCTCAGCTGGCGGGAGGGGCTGGAACACGGCGCACCTCCGCACCTTGCAACTCTCTGTCTGTCTGTCTGTCTGACTGTCTGCATGTCTGTCCGCTTATTTGTCTCGTGTGTAGTCAGGCATTGCAGCATCGTTGACTTTTAAATCCAGCTGTTGGTGTGAGCATCAGGACCACCAAACCCAGCGTGTTAGACCCTCTGCAGTGCCTCCTATAGAGCCCTGTGACCATCCAACAACCCCACATGAAGGCACCGTAATCACAGGTGACGCGGGGTTAACACACACACACACACACACACACACACACACACACACACACACACACACA
>JAOPJJ010000086.1:629714-641001 GCA_027122795.1 Enchelyopus cimbrius | reverse complement strand
GAGAGAGAGAGAGAGAGAGAGAGAGAGAGAGAGAGAGAGAGAGAGAGAGAGAGAGAGAGAGAGAGAGAGAGAGGCTCTCATGCTGTTCAGAGTCCGAGGCACAGATTCAATGCTCTCCTCCGTGCGGCGACGCGCCTCATCGCCGTTTGCTCGCGGCCGCCTGGAGAACAGCGGGAGACAGAGAGAGAGAGTTGAGGGAGAGAGAGAGAGAGAGAGAGAGAGAGAGGGAGAGAGAGAGGATTGCTGTTTTCCGGTTCCGCTCCGTTCTGCTGCAATGGCGCGTCTACCGGTTCCAGCTCCGCGCGCCCAACCATCATCATCCTCATCTTCATCTCCTCCTCTTGTCTGTCTGAGTCCCCAACACACACACACACACACTCACACACACTCTCTCTCTCTCTTCTTTCGCAAAGTCTCGGTGGCGCTGCCTGAGCCGCGCATCACTGACACACACACATACACACACACACACACACACACACACACACACACACACACGGTTGGGAGAGCTACAGACAGAGAGTAAGAGAGAGAGTGGACGAGCGAGAGGTACCAAGTGTGTGTGTATGTGAGGAGAGAGGCAGACAGAGAAAGAGAGACAGACAGAGCGAGATGTAGAGAGAGGCAGACAGAGAGAGAGGCAGACAGAGAGTGAGAGAGAGAGAGAACAGAGAGACAAACATAGATGTAGAGAGGGACACAGTCAGAGAGAGAGAGAGAGAGAGGGGGGGAGAGAGAGAGAGAGAGAGAGAGAGAGAGAGAGAGAGAGAGAGGGTGTTTAGAGAGTGTCTGCAGATATCTGGAAGAGCATACAAGAGGAAGAGGAGAGGCTCCAAGCGCCGCCATTCCACCAGGTAGGATTTTCTCCACAGTTTAGTTTGCTTCGCGGTGGTTCTTTTCCCCGGTGCCGCCGGTCCGTCCTCCCGTCGGGGCGGAACGGGTGGGCGGACTGGGAGGCGAGATGAGCATGCAGAGGACTTTCCTCTCTCTCATTGTTCGCCATCGTGTCCGTGTCCTGTCGCGGCACTCCGGTTTATGTCGTACTTGTAAACGCTAGGTGACGGTACTGTTATTTAATTGTATTGTATGTGTTTTAAATTCCGCCGTGTTTGCCTTTTTGTGTTTATTTCCATTGTGTCGCGGGTGTCATTCGCATCAAACTCTTGTCAGAGCTCAGCAGAGCTTCACGCTGTCTGCTCTGTGAGTGAAGTCTCAGAGAGAAAGCTCATTCTATGCACTTCTACTTCTTCTTCTTCCTTTTCTTCTTCTTTTACGGAGGACACCATATATCATTCATCATACATGTGTTTCATAGGCGGTCCGTACTGCGTGCTACTAAGGCAGCGCCAACAGACAATAAGGATGCCATTCCGTTACATGCGCTGCTGTGTTGATCTAGCGTGTCAAACAGATGCTAACGGAGAGGCTAGCACAGAGGCTAGTGGCTGATGCTAGAATTGGATACCAGTGGTGCAGATGCTAGTGGCTGATGCTAGAAGTGGATACCAGTATTGCAGATGCAGTAGTACGGAGGCTAGTAGCTAGCAAGCAGCTCTAACTGTTGAGGTCTGAAGCATGATCGATATGTCTGCTCTCTCTGGGAACTGAGAGAGCGTTTACCAGACTTTCACAATGGTTTGGTGTCCTCAAATACCCTCCAACCCCCTTAGCCATCATGACTCCAACCACATTAGCTGGAGGCCCTGTTGGATACACATGGTCGTCTAGATATCTAGACGCGTGTAGGTTGTTAGTTGGAGACATTGTTGCTAGGATAGCGTGGGACATGGGGCTAAGCTAGCTAGGGACATGATAGTTACGCTAGCTGGGGGCAGGATAGTTGAGGGTAGCTGAAGACATGATGGCCAAACAAGCTTTGGATATGGAGGCTGAGCTAGTGTGGGTTAAGAAATAGCTGGATAAATATTGGTGAGACACAATTGTTATGCTAGTTGGAAACATGGGGACAAAATTAGCTGGATACATGGTAAGCTAGGTGACATGGTTCTCCAGAGAGAGAGAGAGAGTTTGTCTAGGCTTGACCAGTGTCTGTTATTGACAAAGACAACATGTCCAGCTCTCCTTTTACAGAAGGTCATATGCAACCAAACAGTCTCCTTGTGTAAACAAGTTACCCGGCAGGCTAGACCAAGGAATAAACACACCTGTTGACCCCTCGTACTTCCACTAATAACTAAAGTAATTCTGTCTCACATCATTCTCTCTCTATCATCCCTCCATCATTCTGTCTATCATCCCTTCATCATTCTGTCTCTATCATCCCTCCATCATTCTGTCTATCATCCCTTCATCATTCTGTCTCTATCATCCCTCCATCATTCTGTCTCTCTATCATCCCTTCATCATTCTGTCTCTATCATCCCTTCATCATTCTGTCTCTATCATCTGTCCATCATTCTGTCTCTATCATCCCTCCATAATTCTCTCTCTATCATCCCTTCATCATTCTGTCTCTATCATCCCTCCATCATTCTGCTGCTCTATCATCCTTCCATCATTCTCTCTCTCTATCATCCCTCCATCATTCTGTCTCTATCATCCCTCCATCATTCTGTCTATCATCCCTCCATCATTCTGTCTCTACACCTGGCTTGCTTTGAGTATCTGCGATCTGAAATGTGATTCAATCTGAATATTTCATTATGATTAACACACACACACACACACTGTGTGTAGTAGACAGTGTGTCTCAGGGGATTCGGGGACTATTCTGGAACACTGAATGACTCATACTGGAGGGAGAACTCTTATTTATATACTACACACAGCCATGCTCTCTCGCTCTCTCTCTCTCCCTCCCTCTACCGTCTCTGTTGCTGTCTCTCCATCTCGCTATCTCTCGCGCTTTTTTCTCTTGGAGTTTTTGGGCTGCTCGAGGTCAAATGAGAGCAAACTGATCCTCAATCTCACCCAACCCTTACTCCATCCAGCCTCTACTCAACCCAACCCTACATCAGGGGTGGATGTACTGTACTCTGCAGCAACACACAATGTGGACACAGTCTGTAGTAGTTAGCACAAAGACGTGTGGATGAATTGGTGATTCACATAAAGCCGATGTAGCCTTGGTTTATTGGTTGCTATGGTTACCCATGCCGTCATGTCTCATGTTATGACCAGTTGAACACTCAGTACTAAGTGGGGAACATGTAAAAAAAAAACAACACATCACATTGTAACTGTAGATAAAGGTAGTACATTTAGTGAGGTAGTAAAGACTAAATGTACGTCCAATACCTCAGACCTCTACTTCTGCTACCTCCCTCTCTGACCTCTGCTACATCAAACCTTTCTTTGTATTCACGTTTTTGCGTTGAGCTCCTATTATTTATCATTAGTTAACCATTCATTAATTACTATGAATTCCACTGCCATCATTTCTGATAATCTCCTTTTGGATGTGCAAGGCACTAACGCTGTTAGACTTAAGGGTTGTGTTCTGGCCACTAGCATTGTTAGGGTTAGGGGTTCAAATCCTTGGCTATAGAAATAGAAGAAGGCACCAGTATCTGCAGGGTTGGTTGGCAGTTCTATTCCCTGTGTGAGTCTTGCCCATGAGGACAGGGTTGGCTCTCTGTCCAGACCCTCACCAGATGTTGTGTCTCCCCTCTGGTCAGACCATGACTCCTCACACACAGAGCTGAAGACCTCCTCCTGGACCTGCTGAGCCTCGTCCTCCTTGACCTCCTGGGCCTAGTCCTCTTGGATAAAGTCCCCCTGGACCTAGCCCTCTTGGATATAATCGCACGGTTCTCAGATCAACGGTGAGCCAGACAGAAGCACAGACAGACGGACAGACAGGCAGGCAGGCAGGCAGGCAGGCAGGCAGACAAACTGACAGGCACACAGACACACAGACAGACAGGCAGACAGGCAGGCAGGCAGACAGACAGAAAGACAGACAAGTGGACATACCGGCACAGACACACGGGCAGAAAGACAGACCAACGGTGAGACAGACTGAAGCACAGACAGGCTTACTGAGTGACCCTTCAGACACACAGACAGAGAGACATACGAGTAAAGAGACACAAGGAAATACCAGGGAGAGAGACAGGGAGGGAGAGACGGAGATATATTATGAGTTAAAGAGAGAGAGACGGAGGGAGGGAGAGAAAGAGAGTGATAGAGAACAAAGAGGGAGAAAGAGTGAGACAGGCTGAGCTGCAGCAGATGGGACTCATGTGTAATATTTTCTCCAGATGGAGGTCAGCTCGGCTGAGAAGCGCCATCGAACGCGCTCCAAAGGCGTCCGAGGTACGATACTGTCGACTTCCTGTTGGTCTACTTTCTGTACAAATCCAGCCTGTCCCCTTCCTGTCAGTCTACTGCCCTCCATTTGGCAATATTCCATTGTTCTTGTCAGTGTATTCAATAAAAAAGAAAGTGATGTTGTCGTGATCTTTGACCTCCGTTTGACCTTTGTTTGACCTTGGTTTGACCTCTAGTTCCTGTAGAATCTGCTTCCCAGGAGCTGTTCAGGTGAGTTGAGAAACGTCATTGCAGTCTGGAAACTGGGACCTACCCAGTATAACCACAGTCTATATATTCACCTGTGTGTGTATGTGTGTGTGTGTCTGTGTGTGTGTTTGTGTGCGCGCAGCTGTCCTACACCAGGCTGTGATGGCAGCGGTCACGTCAGTGGAAAGTATGCAAGACACCGCAGGTTAGAACTCAATTTATTCCAACACCTTCACTACAGGCTCCACCCCACCTCAACACATTCACAATCTAACCGAGTCTGTACTTTACTCAATAGCCACGCTACGAGTCTGTAGCGTGTAAGCAACGAGTATGTACCTTTGTCTATAGCTATGAGTCTGTACCTCTATAGCTACGAGTTTGTATCTCTCTATAGCTACGAGTCTGTACCTTTCTCTGTAGCTATGAGTCTGTACCTCTATAGCTATGAGTCTGTACCTCTCTATAGCTATGAGTCTGTACCTCTCTATAGCTATGAGTCTGTACCTTTCTCTGTAGCTATGAGTCTGTACCTCTATAGCTATGAGTCTGTACCTCTATAGCTATGAGTCTGTACCTCTATAGCTATGAGTCTGTACCTCTCTATAGCTATGAGTCTGTATCTCTCTCTATAGCTATGAGTCTGTACCTCTATAGCTATGAGTCTGTACCTCTCTATAGCTATGAGTCTGTACCTCTATAGCTATGGGTCTGTACCTCTCTATAGCTATGAGTCTATACCTTTGTCTATAGCTATGAGTCTGTACCTCTCTATAGCTAAGAGTCTGTACCTTTGTCTATAGCTACGAGTCTGTACCTTTCTCATTTCTCTCTCGCTCACTGTTTCGCACATGCTCTCTCGCCCTCTCTCTGTCTCTCTCCTCTGATGGCAGCGCTCTCCTGAGAAGGGCTGTCACCATGGCGACTGCAGTGTGTGTGTGTGTGTGTAGAGCCTGTTGATGCTGCAGTCAGACTGCCAGGCAGTGAGCCTTGCTTCCATGGCAACCACCCACACTCCTCCATCACCTCTCACCCACCTTAACCCCCCTCCCGAAGGTGGCAAAGTTTTGCGGTATAGAGTGTTGCCGTGGAGACAAATACTGAGCACACCTTTATCAAACAGGGAGGTGATAACGCTTCTGCAGAGATATAATCTGCATATACATGTAAGTGTTTGTGTTTATATGTTATACATGTAAAAAATTGGGCAGATGTGAACATCCTTGTGTATGCTGGTAAGATACAGACAGGTGTGTTCAGATGTATTCTGGGTAAAAGACAGAAAGCTGAGTCTGGGTAAGGTGCACTCTGGGTAAACGGACATGCAGGTGTATCCAGGTGTATGCTTGGTAATAGAGCAGGGGTCCAGGTGTATACTAGTTAACAGACATGCAGGTGTGTCCAGGTGTATGCTGGGTAAATTATGTGGATGTGGATGGAGTGAGACAGGTCAGTTTGATTTGGACAAGGTTCTTCTAGTGAAGAACATTTGCTCTAATTAAGATGTCTGTCGTCGGATGTGTTTTAATTACCTGAGGAATTTCCATCGGTCCTCCTGCCTGGGGAGCTAGCGAGGTGGCCAAGGTCACACACACGCATGCACACGCACGCACACACACACACACCGTGACGTATGCATACACTTGCCGCACACTGTCTGACTGCCGCTTTGTCCATCTGTCTGCCTCCCTGTCACCCCGTGTGTGTGTGTGTCTGTGTGTGTGTGTCTACCTCTACCTGTCTGTGTGTCCACAGTGTGTACGGCTGTCCTCTGGCCAGGAAGAGGAAGGCCCTGGTGAAACAGCCCGTGGAACCGCCTTCTAAGAGGAGGTCCCTCCTGCCCTCCTCCGGGGAGCGGGGCCCCTACCCCGGGTACGAGGCCCCAGGTCCAGGGGGCCCCGACAGGCCCGGCCGTGGGGAGGAAGAGGAGGAGAGAGGAGAGAGAGAAGATGGAGAGATGGAGGAAGATGAGGAGGAGGAGGAGGAGGGGTTCTCTGAGGAGGAGGTACCAGGTGAAGAGGAGGAGGAGTTGGAGAGAGAGGAGGAGGATGAGGAGTTGGACAGAGAGGAAGATGCTGTGGATCGACCGAGAGTGGAGGAGGAGGAGGATGGAGATGACGAAGAGGAGGACGATGAGGATGGAGATGACGAGGAAGCAGATGAGGAGGAAGATGAAGAGCATCGCAGTCCTTCTCGAGGTGAGTCTCTTCTCCGCCTGTCCCCTTTCCTTCCTCCTCCTCCACCTCCCCTCCTGTGTTCTATCAGCCCCCCCCCCATCTCCCCCCATCACACGCATGTAAAAACAGCTTAGTCCCATCTTGCAATCAGGGAGATTAACAACACAGGCTCCAAACTAAGGTCATGATAGCTACCCATCCCCCACCCCCACCCCCACACACACACCTTATTTATTTAGTTTAATTTTCTTATCCATGCTCTTCAATATGATGTATTGACTTGCACTTTACTTTTACTTTTAATATTGCTGTGATTTTGTTATGTTTCTATGTCTGTCATGCGTGGAAAAAGCCGGCCCACTAAACCTGTATCACAAATGTACCCTCGGGTATAAATAAAGTTTCTCATCTTATCTTATGTTATGTTTCTCCTTTCAGCGCAGGGCGGTTTCAAAGCCGGGCCGTCCAAGCTGCTCCTTCTGGGTCTGAAGGAGCACGAGCCGTCGGGCGCTGCGGCGGCCAGCGCCGAGGACAACTACGACAACTACGACCAGCTGGTGGCCAAGTCTCTGCTGAACCTGGGCAAGATCGCCGAGGACGCTGTCTACCACGCCACCACCGAGTCGGACGGGGACAGCAGCTCCTCCAACAGCGGGGGGGAGGAGGACGAGGACGAGGAGGAGGAGGAGGAGGAGGAGGGAGGCAGCGATGCAGGGGGGGAGAGGAAGGGAGAGCTGAGCGTGGACCTGGACAGCGACGTTGTCCGGGAGACGGTGGACTCGCTGAAGCTGCTGGCCCAGGGCCACGGCGCCCTGCCGCCGGAGGACGGACACCCAGAGGGCAGTGCGGCGGCGGTGGCGGCAGCGGAGGGCAGCCAGGAGCAGGTGAGGAGCCACAGGAGGCTGGGCCGTGGCGGGAGAGGAGGAGGCGGAGAGGGGAGCGAGGAGATGTCCATCAGCAGTCTGGAGTGTCTGAGGACACAGTGTTTTGATCTGGCCCGCAAGTTGAGCGAGAGTCCACCTCGTGACCGCCAGCATCACCACCACCAGCAGCAGCACCACCACCACCACCACCCCATGACCCCCAGCCACCACCTGTCCAGGTGAGAGAGAGGAGGAGGTGATCATGAGCCTCACATCTGAAAGTCACCTCAGCTGACCTACACTCCTCTCCCCCGCCCCCCCCCCTCCCCCTCTCCCCCTCCTCAGGTACGAGAGCTGCCACCAGGAGGAGGAGGAGGACTCTGGGGACATGAGCTACTCGGACATGGTGGGCCTGATGAAGATGGAGGACCCCCCGCTGAGCCCGGCGTCCCGCGGCGGGTACCCGGGCAGCGGGAGCCAGGACGGGGACGAGGACACCACGTCAGTGGCCTCGGAGCGCTCCGACGAGGCCTTCGACATGACCAAGGGCAACCTGTCCCTGCTGGAGAAGGCCATAGCGCTGGAGTCCCAGCGGGCCAAGGCCATGAGGGAGCGCACGCCGCCCGACCACGCTGCCGGGCGCGGCGGCCGGGACCACCACCACCACCACCACCACCACCCCCGCCACGGCGACCAGAGCCCCCGACACGGCCACGGCCACGGCCTGGAGGAGAGGAGGTCCAAGATGCAACACCATGGTGACGGCCTGAAGAGGAGCTACTATAAAGGTAGCTGGGCCATAGGGTTGTTATATAAATGGAACCCTTGACCCGTTGCGTCGTTAGAAACCCAGTCATATTTTGGAATGGTCGTGCAACATTCACTCATTTTCCCCTGAGACGGGAGAAATCTGTATTTACCTCTCACACTTCCAAGTTCAAATGACAAAAAACTCGGTACCAAATTGCACCAAATTGCAAATGTATGCTACTATTCGACTACACATATGATCCACTTTCAATACATATTCATGTTTCAACCGGTGAAGTGGCCCTTTAATGTTGTGGATGAATAGTCCTGAGTAAGAAACCATTGTGTCTTCAGTTTACTGAATACCGTTGTGATGATCTGCAGCAGTTAGCTTGTGAATCCTTAAAGACTGTAATGAGAGTGATGTCACCCCCTTACACACACACACACACACACACACACACACCACCTAGACTCCTCCAGGTCAGAGAAGAAGGAGAGCAAGTGTCCGACCCCGGGCTGCGACGGCACAGGTCATGTGACCGGCCTCTACCCCCACCACCGCAGCCTGTCTGGATGTCCACACAAAGACCGAGTCCCGCCAGAGAGTAAGGGAGGCCGCCGCCCGTCCACTCAGCCTGGGTTTGCAGGGACCTGGCATCTCTGTAAATACATACACCTGTTCATCCACAGAAAATCGGTTTACGGGTACCAGCTGTCCCTATAAACCCATCCATCCACCCATCGTGGATTTACAGGAACCTAATGTCCCTGTAAACCCATCCATCCACTCGACACGGATTCTACACCCACTGTCACTTCAAACAAGTCAACCAGAGGGAAAGTTAGACGCAAAACCTGGCTGCCATCACCTGGTATCTAAAGGGTTCTGGGTGACAGCTTGTTGTAGGGCTGTGCAATTAATTGAATTTCAATCGCGATTTCAATTATTGGGTCAAACAATCTCCAAACTAAAATAATTAAGTTGAAACAAATATTTTTGAATTTTTAGACATTTCAGTTTTTCTAGGCCTTATTTGATGTCTATTTATTTTATTCATTAAATGTTTATAGAAATTGCAGAACAGCTGGATACATATTTAATTAATATTTTCGATTGGAAAATGTTCTACTTTTTTGTCTATTTTTAAGTTCTCAGTTAAACAGTGGAGAAATGCTGAATAAATGCATCATATTTTCTCAAATATATTCGTTTAAATAATCTTGATTTCAATATTAACCAAAATATTCGGGATTATGATTTTTTCCATAATCGAGCAGCCCCAGCCTATTAGGTGTGTACTATTACTGGTAGGTGTGTATCAAAAAGCGAGGCATCACAGGTAAGAGCCAGCAGCCAGATCCACATGGATGGATCAGACTACCCCAGGCAGTGTAGTCCCCTAGGAAGGCTGCCTGGCTTCTCTGGTGGTCCTGTTTGACTTGTTGAAGAGGGTCCGGTGTGGGGTGAGGGCGGGCCGGGCTGTGTTCAGTGTGCATGCTTGTCTCTTGGCCGTGTGACTGAATGAAATGTCGCCAGTGTCCACGTTTCAGTAGCTGCACCGTGCTGGAACTCACTGCTTACAGAAGAGATACGGAATCCTTCACATGTCGACGTTTGATGACGGGACTATTCAGTGTGATGTGCCAGAGATAACTGCTAACCTGTTCCTGTTGAGCCTGCCCATGCTAGCTTTGCTCCATGCTACTGCGGCGCTAGGGGCTATGATTGGACCCCAGGCTACTCTGCCCATCTGTGTCCTTGCAGTCAGGGAGCTGAACGCAGCGTGGATGAAAGCATGGACTCAATTCCTCTACGATAAGACTGCTCATCCCCAGTTCTGTTAAGACATGGATATGTGGATTAATTTTCTAATTCAAACATATGCAAAAGCCTGAGTTAGTTTTAGATGGATGTAATCTATAATCTAGACGTTGAGATGGTTCCTTTAACTTTAAAGGAGTATTCTGGTATTTTACACTTTAAGCCTTTTTTCCAGTTTGTTTATGATGAAATAGATTGGTTCAGGTGTTCATTTCGCCGAAATGCTGTGTTTGGAGAAGTTAAGCTTTTTTTGTATCCCCACTGTAGAGGTAATAGGACCAAGCGTCATCGGTCCTAAAGCAGCATTAAACGTTTGTTTGCAAAGCTGTGAAACTCACCAAGTGGTCAGTGGTGTTCATTGATGTTAGACAAAAAAAAAATCAACAAAAAAATCTGAGCAAAGAAAGCTTTCCAGCAGAAATTAGACAATCGTTACAATTTTTCGGAATATAAACAATATGTCCCGGATCCGGCCGGTGGCCTGGCTACAACAAAATGACTCGTACAGCCTGCCGGAAAGCATACTTTGCTCAGATTTTTTTTTGTCGAACATCAACGAACACCAGTGACCAGTCGGTGAGTTTCACAACTTTGCAAACAAACGTTTAATGTTGCTATAGGACCGATGACGCTTGGTCTATTTCCTCTACAGTACCTCTACAGTGGGGCTACAAAAAAGCTAAACTTCTCCAAACACAGCATTTTGGTGAAATGAACACCTGAACCGATCTATTTCATCATAAAAATGGAAATAAGGCTTAAAGTGTAAAATACCGGAATACTCCTTTAACATTAAGGCTATTTACATCAACAGCTCGTTCATGACATATGTTTCCTCAATACGGTTCTAACAGTTCCATACCGCCTTCAGAGGAACAGCAGTCTCCTCCAAAAGGGTTCCACCTTCAAACCATTGTTCCACCCTCATGTACTCTGTTCTCCTTGACCTCCATAAGAACCTGCTTCCTCATCTCTGTGACATCAGCCTGGACCCCGGAGACACCTGGGTTGTCCTGGGTTCTGGTCCGGTCTCGCGTCACCATCCCCCCCTCCATGGTCCGGCTGCATGGCTGCCCTCCACCCGCTGGGCTGGAGCCGCCAGCAGGGACGGACCATGAGGGCCCCTGAAGGTGAGTGGGCGCCCCCCCCCCCCCCACCCGCCCGCCCAGGTGGGGGTGGGGGGGGGACCA
>JAOPJJ010000086.1:521456-533381 GCA_027122795.1 Enchelyopus cimbrius | reverse complement strand
GAGGTGTGGAGTCGGAGGAGGAGGTAGTTGAGGAACCACTAGAAGAGGAGGTAGTTGGAGGTGTGGAGTTAGAGGAGAAGGTAGTTGAGGAACCACTAGAGGAGGTAGTTGGAGGTGTGGAGTCGGAGGAGGAGGTAGTTGAGGAACCACTAGAGGAGGTAGTTGGAGGTGTGGAGTTAGAGGAGGAGGTAGTTGAGAAACCACTAGAGGAGAAGATAATTGGAGGTGTGGAGTTAGAGGAGGATGTAGTTGAGGAACCACTAGATGAGGTAGTTGAGGAACCACTAGAGGAGGTAGTTGGAGGTGTGGAGTTAGAGGAGGTAGTTGAGGAACCACTAGAGGAGGTAGTTGGAGGTGTGGAGTTAGAGGAGGTAGTTGAGGAACCACTAGAGGAGGTAGATGGAGGTGTTGAGTCAGAGGATGAGATTGTAACTGACAAACCAGAGGAGGATGGGGTTGAAGCTGCAAAAGAACGGGAAGAGGAGAAGGTTGAGACACCAGAAGTTGCGATAGTTCAAGTTGATGAGGTAGAGACTGAAAAGGTACCCCAAGAACTGCAAAATGGGATTGTTGGAGATTTAGAGAATGAGAGCTCAGTTGAACAAGAGGGACATTTTTCAGTTGAAGAGTTAAAGAGCGAGAAAGCAGCTGTGGAACAAGGACAGGACATAGTTGTAGAGGTGGTTGGGGCCTCAGGGAGCCATGATCCACAGGCTGCAGTAGAACTAGAACAGGAAGAACCTTTAGAGCCAGAGGATGATATGGTGAGTACTGTAGAACCCAATGGTGAGATAGTGTTGGAGTTAGAGAACGAGACTGTAACTGAGGAATCAAAAGAGGACCTACTGGAAGACCCCAAACCAGAGGTGGAAGATGGGGTTCCACAACCAGCAAAGGAGTTATATGAGACAGAGCAAGAAGCGAAAGGAGTAGATGAGAAGGAGGCCTTAGCTCCCGAACCCAGTGAAGCAGATCACACGTTTTTAGAAAAAACTGCAGAACCTGAACTATCCAACAGTTTAACTACGGAGCGAATAGATGACAGTGAAGGGGAAAAAGAGATATCTGAAGTAGAATCCGAGTCCAAACCAGAGGGAGTCCATGTAGAAGAGGTGTTGGTGGAACCAGTGGATAAAGAGTCTGAACCCACAGTACTTGAGGATCAGTCTGCACATCTTCTGGAGCCTGAACCACACCCAGACTCACCCACAGAAACCCAAGAGGAAGAGTTTGTGGATGTGATGGACCCAGAACCAGACAAACCGTCTGAAGGGGGTGATGCAGAAGGTGAGGTTTCGGACCCTGAACCCGAAACACCAGAAGCTGAAGGAGTTGAGGAAACGATTGTGGTTCTAGAACCAAAACCTGAAGCAGCGGACATGACTGAACCACCTGCGGAAACCATCAAAATCCTCGAACGCTTGGAGGATGACGAAGACTTTTACTTTGGAGGCCACGCTGTGGAGGTGGTGGACGATTCCAACTTCCTCCAGCCCTTGGACTACAACCCGTCCCGGGGGGACACCCTTCCAGCAGCAACAGACGGATACAGATACGCAATCATTGAGGACCTCTACGTTGAGCAGGGCGTCGACACCAATGTGGAGGAGACTGAGGAGAGCGAGTGGACCGAAGACGGCCAATCAGAAAGTGGCGTTGAGTCGGAGCAGAGGGCAGGTGGAACAGGTAAGACAGCAGACGGTAGAATGTTGGAAATCCAGGGGGCTAACGGAACATATGGCTCCTTTCTCTGGTCACTGAAATAGACGGTAAAAAGCTATTAGCTGTCTGATGGAGTAAGGCCTTGGAAGTTCAGATAATTACATTCAGCGCTCTGGGATATTGATGTGGGCTATCCTTAATGATGCAGAACAGCAGGAGGAGGCGCGTCTTGTCATTAATTATATATCATCATATCATATCAAAAGCTGAGCAGTTTCTCTCTAATTACTTCACTTCAGAAATCTTACGAATGGTAGCGAGGAGAAGCTCCACTGAGGTTTAAATAAGGGACAGGAAACTGTTTAGACGAAGTTCAGAGTGTAGTAAATGACCATCAACAAGCACCTTGCGGTGTGCACGTGTGACTGACAGGCGAGCTTGATTCAGGAAGAGATGCCTTCAGAAGTCTGACGGTGATAACAATTAGCTAAGCATACATTTGGTAGTGGTTCATTTGGGAGGTAGGTAGGGGTGCAGAATGGAACCATCTGTATAGAGATGCAGTACCGCCCACGGTTGGGGGTGTCAGGTCAGTACATGGATTGTGTAATCTCTAATCCATCCTGTCGCCTTGTGTTTCAAAGAGGAGACAGCGGTGTCTCCCGACTCCTCAGAGACCCGTAAGGACGCAGCTGAAGATGACCCACCTCAAGAGATGGAACCAACAATCTCCTCCTCTGAAAAAGAAATCCTCAGTGGGACAGCTGAAACCATCCCGGAGAGCCTCCCCTCAGTGCCGGAACATCCCGGAACAGAACCAGGGCCTACCTCATCCCCGAAGGAGGAGATGAAGGAGCCTGCTGTGGTGGTCATCGATGAGGAGCTGGGGGAGGGGGTGGAGGAGCCGGGAGCTGGAGGCCCCACCCGCCCAACCGCCTTGGAAGTTGAAGACCTCGCGGTGGAGCTGGACCAACTGGACGCGGGGCTGAGTCCCGAGTCAGCTGACCCGACGAGCGAAGGGAGTGGCTTCACATTCCTGGACTCCACCTCCACCACCACGGTGGCCCCACCCTCGCAGAGGTACCTGACCACGCCCTCCATGACCACAGCCGGCCGAGGCCGGGAGCTGGTGGTGTTCTTCAGCCTGCGGGTCACCAACATGAAGTTCTCTGAGGACCTCTTCAACAAGACCTCGGCAGAGTACCGCTCGCTGGAGACCAGCTTCATGGACATGGTGGGTACTCACTCATGATGTCCACTCCTGACCCTGGAGCAAGGCACTAGGCATGAGCCAACTGATTCTATTCCGGGAATCAGTTCTTTCAGTTCCCTTCACTTTCACAAATTGTTGGTTTGATTTGTTCCTTCAGTTCTTTCATTCATACGGTCTGTTACATCGTTTAGCATAGGTCCACCCGCAAATTGATTATTTTTGAACCCCAGAAGGTTTCAGACGATGATGGTGCTCTGGAACAGCACATTTCTGTGAAGTAATAGGCTACGCCGCATTGACATGACCAACCCTTCACTTTGTTAAACAAATCACCGAAAACACCTGTTTTGTTGTCAAAATGTCTCTGAAGCATTAACTAAGACATTCAAAAGAAGAATCAGTTGTCGTCGTTCACCTTTGGAATTTGTTCTTTCTGACCAAATCAGTCGCGAATCGCCCATGCCTACGGCACATGCCAAGGCACCCTTCAACCATTGAACCCCCTGCCCCCCCCTCAGCTGCTGCCCTACCTCCAGTCCAACCTGACGGGCTTCCAGAAGCTGGAGATCCTGAACTTCCGGAAGGGCAGCGTGGTGGTGAACAGCCGGATGAGGTTCAGGCGCTCCGTGCCCTACAACATCACTGAGGCCGTGCACTGCGTCCTGGAGGAGTTCTGCACCGCCGCCGCGGAACACCTGCACATCCACATAGACAGCCACTCGCTGGACGTGGAACCAGGTGAGATCCTAGAACCAGAACCCTAAACCAGGTGAAGGGAGTGGGAGGGGCCAACACACAGGGTCCCACACCGGAGCCACCCTTCATTGTTCCTGTTCTTACGGACCACTTGATACTCATTAGCTGCTATTAATGAACATGTGCCTCTGGGAGATTAGAGTTGGAGGTTTACTGCCAAGTAGAGTGGGCAGAAGGCACACACACACACACAGAATCTCTCTCTCTCTCGCTCTCTCTCTCACAATGTGTGAGCAGAACAGATCCATCTCCCGACAGGGAGAGCTATCTCCCAGGTGTAGAGCCAGGGAGACCCCCCACCCGGACGCAAACCTGAAGATCTTTTAGGGTCTAAGAGTCGTTTTAGGGTCTAAGAGTCGTGTGTGTCTCCCTTTGTCTCACTCTTTTCTTGTCCTCTCCCGATCCCTCCCTCTGTCTCCCCCAGCTGACCAAGCCGACCCCTGTAAGTTCCTAGCGTGTAATAGGCTGTCGCGCTGTGCGGTGCGGCGGCCAGGGGGTGAGGCAGAGTGTGTGTGTCAGCCCGGCTACATCTCATTGGACAGCCTGCCCTGCCAGAGCGTGTGTCTCGTCCAACCAGATCGCTGCCCAGCGGGGAGCCGCTGTGAGGTCATAGAGGGTCACGGAGCGCTGTGCAGGTCAGTCCATCCGTCTGTTTCCCCGTCTGTCTGTGTCCGTCTCTCTGTGTCCCCGTCTGTCTGTGTCCGTCCGTCTTTCCCCGTCCGTCTGTGTCCCCGTCTGTCTGTGTCCGTCCGTGTCCGTCCGTCTTTCCCCGTCCGTCTGTCTGTGTCCCCGTCTGTCTGTGTCCTTCTGTCTGTGTCCCCGTCTGTCTGTGTCCGTCTGTCTGTGTCCCCGTCTGTCTGTGTGTCCATCTGTCTGTGTCCCAGTCTGTCTGTGTCCCCGTCCGTCCGTGTTCCCGTCCGTCTGTCTGTGTCCCCGTCTGTCTGTGTCCCAGTCTGTCTGTGTCCCCGTCCGTCCGTGTTCCCGTCCGTCCGTCCAGAACACACACCATCAGAGGAACAGCGTGAGAGCAAACAGGAAGTCAGCCGCGCTTCTTCTTGACGTGCTGTCAGCTTTTGCGGTCTCCACAGGGGGGGCACGCCACACATCTGTTAGCGCAGGTAGCGGTCCGCAGAGACGGCCACCGCTAGGCTGCTGTTGTATGGGTGCTGACACCGAGCTCCTGCCTGCCTGAGACCTGGAGACCCTTGAGACCAGCGCTGGTCCCTTGATTCCAGACTCTCCACATGGACCATATACAGTATATATGAGACCGGCGTGTGTCTGGTTCCTCTGCTGGGCGGTGAACTAGAGAACCACGCTGACGCCCGCCATCCCTCAGGGACCCTACTTGTTGTGACCAGTGCCATGGCAACGCCTGGCCCAATCTCATGTGTGGAACCGCCAACCGGGTTACGCTGGGCCTGTCATTCGATCAATCGCGTCGATAAAGCTTCATGAAGAGACAAGGATGAAGTGAATTATATATATACAGTATATATATACACTCAGATACTACAGGATATAATACTTAATACTCCATTAGGTCACCCAACACTAGGATGTAACGGACCAGACCAACACCAAGTCCAATCAACTGGGCCAAACCAAAAAGCAGGGTAAACCGGATTACACCAAGTGGTGTAACCTTCTGGTAACACTAACACTTGTCCAGGGGAAGAACGGTTCATGGTTTGATTCCCTGTGTGTCAAAGCATCGGACACCGTATTACTAACAGATGAGAACCGTCAGTCTGCTGGATCAAACCATCCGTCTCTCAGAGCCAGGATGGAGGGATCCATGATATTAAAAACATGCTTCCTACTTCAGCGCATCATGCAACCTTTACCGATCATGTCACCGCCCCCACCCATGATGTATGATGGATCAATTCATGAAGCAACAAGGATCAGAGTTGAATTCCAACATGTTGTGCCCAGCGCTGTCCTCCTCACGTCTCTCCGACGGGGCTGACCTCATATCTACAGAAGTCTTTTATAGATCCTACCCCACATACTGAGAGCCCCCCCCCCGTCTCTCTGTCTGAGGAGGACCTTCTCCATGGCGTTGGTCAGTGTTGCTGCCGTTTGATTTTGGATTGTCGTTTTCTTCTAGAAAGGAAGGTGGAGGACCCTGGTTCTCGGGGGGCGGGGGGCAGTGAGGAGGAGATGAGTGCCTCAGCACCACAGCAGACCAGGTGAGGAACCTTCATGGCTTCCTGTTCTGTCCACTCTGGTGTGATATAATAAACACAATGTTATGTGGAGTTGAACCGGGTCAGAACCACTGGGCTCGGAGCGGGTTCAGCCACTCAGCTCCAGCGTGCCAGGGATTCAGGGTGCAAAGGTTGCGAGGGTCCCGGTGAACAGCTGTCCATACCTGAGCTCCAATAAGCAAGGGCACGGCCTCACTTAGTTTAACTGGACATTCTGTGACCTGCTCGTTAAGGACAGTCCCGTGGGGCTTTTGGTTAGTGGTTCAACCCTTTCGTCCAATCCCAGGCAAGCTGTATTGTCAGGTGAGCTGAACTTATCTTGCTAAAACCTGCCATTAGCTTGAAAGGTGGCAGGTCATTTATTTTACTTGACAGCGTTCCATAGGCTGCTCAGACACCAGAGTTATGATGGTGGATCACCAGAATGGAGCCAGCGGCCTCTCAGCAGCACTACATCACTCTGAGGACAGCTGTTTGTTTAACTCGTATTTAGCTCACTCAACACGTTCCGAGTTCACAAATTCTGTGATGACCTACTTCAAGGTAAACAGACAGATGTTCCAGCTGGTTTTGATGTGCTTCCAGAGGAACTCATTCGCTGAATGTCTTCAGTGTGTAGCCGGCCAACACCGAGCGCAGAAATGGGTGAAAGGTAAGAATGTAATTTCCTGTTGGCCTTAATGATGTGATGGTTCCCTTCCAGATCTGATGAACCAACGCACTCCACAGCAACAGAACCCCAGGGGGGGGATCCCTTACAATTAGAACCACCAATCATGCATTTGGTGCCCAAACGCTTCGGGGCCTGAGCCCCAGCCAACCATAATCCACCCTCCAACCGTCACCAACTCACTAAACCCCGGACCTGCTGTCCTCTGCTCTGGACCTCATCCAGAAGGCGGTCTGGACCACAAACATGAAACCCCGCAGCATCAGACGGAGAACCCGGGTCCGCTCAGTATCACCGCCCCGCTCAGATAGGACGGTTCTGACTGGTTCCTCCTTCACCTTGTTACCATCTCACCTCTAGATAACTTCAGGATGTTGTATTGTCAGTTGTTCAGACAACGCAGAAAGGTTGTTCTGTACATGGACTCTTTTTGGAAACATTCCGTGGTAGGCAGAATAGATTAATCACAGAGGCTCAAATAGATAGCAAAGAGAGAAACGAGCTAAAAGACTTGGTTGTTTAAACTATTTGTGACGAATGTTGTATGACCCGGTACAGTCCACACTGTTCTGTGTTGTTGTTTTAAGTTCCGTCTTTTTATTGGCTGATGGAACACGTTAGCCTGATGAGCTGGTCAGCACCGCGGTAGAGCTAAGCTTCAGGTCTAAAAGCCAACAGGATGTAGAACATTTCAGAGGAGTACAATGAACAGTTGATGTTCCCACATGTATACAATGTGTAAATATGTACAAACATTTTACCTTTTGGCGTACCGATAGATTTAGGTCCCTGGTTTGAAACCACTGGTAAATTTCAAGCATATTTGAATAAGTTAAGTTAAATTTCTTTATTTGTCACAGTGAAATTTGACCTCTGCATTTGATCCATCAGCAATGGGCAGCAGCGGTGCTGCGGCCGGGAAGCAGTTGGGGGGGTTAGGTGCCTTGTTCAACGGCACTTCAGCCGTGGATGTTGAGAGTTGAATTATACAGGTGTATACTTTATATGGTAACTGAAACATTTGCAGATATAAAATGTCATTTCTTCTGCTTGAATAAAGCAAGTCTCTCCTACGAGCGACCTCTGAACACAGACGCAGGGGTCAGAGGTCAGATGGCTGCTGCTGTAAATACTTTGTACATAACAGGGTTGTTGTAGAGAAGGTTCTAGAGGTAAATTGTGTTTTGTTGTGAACTAGAGTGATTGTTCGTTTTGTTTCCTAATAAACAAGAGAGGCACACAGTGAGGTGAGATGGACACGTTTTATTCATCAGTTAGAGATCAGCGTTAGAAAACACAGAGAAGGCGGTGCTACCGGAACCAAGGACCACCTGGAGGGGCGGCCCAGTGGACCACGACCCAGGACCCGGATGTTCTGCGCCAGGAGATTGTCATGTGGGCCAGAACCCGACTGGACGTTTCTCACAGCGCAGCGCAGCAGAACCCCACGTTCCCCAATCCAGAACCCAACGCACGTGAGGTGGGTTCTAGCGCGCCTGGCTGGATGACTGCTGTTACCCGGGTTCCTCCTGAACTGGGGAACCACAAACTGTTCCCAGCAGAGGAACCAGGGTATTCCAATTTGAAGTCATGGTCTCTCACGCTCCGGTTCCGACCTATTGGTGAGTACAGACCTGCACCACCAGGTGTAGACCAGGTGTAGCGCAGGTGTAGACCAGGGATAAACCAGGTGTATACCAGGTGCACACCAGGTGTAGACCAGATGCACACCAGGTGTAGACCAGATGCACACCAGGTGTAGACCAGGTGCACACCAGGTGTAGACCATGTGTACACCTGTAATGAAACCGTTTTAAGGAAGGTTAATGTTGCACATTGTGCTCCACCGCGCGTGTTCTCTCTAAACTTTAATTGTACACAAACAGGGTTGATTCTGAATCGGAGAGGTAAATGTAGGAAAATGCCAACGGGGGTCTGGGTTGAGGGTCGTGGGTCGGTCCGCTGCCTCGGGGCATCTAGTTTGAATCACATAAACGAGGACCACACAGGAAGCAGTGAAGGAGAATCACAAAATAAGAGTCTCAGGGAAGACCAAAAGGCTACAAATATATACTTTGTTAGATCAATAAGTGAACAGTCTGGAGAATTCCGGAGCAGGTGGGGGGGGCGAACCGAAACAGAACCAAGAACAACAAGACCTGATTTATCCTTGTGCAAGGGTTGCCCTGTCGAACACACACACACACACACACACACACGCACGCACACACACAGGCCCAGGCCTAGCATGTAAACAGCAGGGTGGAAGGAAGTAGAGACTGGTCCCAGCGACACCACTCAGACCAGTAAGACTTCAGTGGACATGTTGCATAATTATGCAGAACAAAAAACAAAGTGAATTTCTAAAGTAAAATGCTGGATCTTCATTCTGGTGTTTTTTTGGGGGGGAGGCAGCGTTGAAAAAGTTCTCCTTAGAGAGATGAGACGCTTAAGGTAGCAGTGTCTCAGGTTTAAGGCGTTAGAAACAACGTTAGACAAATTATAATTCCTCTTACAAAACCGGCCGAGTGTGAGATGTTCAGCGTGGTTCACTTCTCGTTGCTTTTTCTTGTTTTCCATACAAATCACCCCCCACACACACACAGGAGACCCCCACCAGAACTACGAAAAGAAAACTCAAACTAAACCCAGAGGGGCGTCGCCCGGCCCGCCCTCTGTGGTCTCCGTGGCGACGCCCTGCCCCCCGCCTCACTTGAGCATGCTCTGCAGCATGGCGGTGGCGTAGGTGGGGCGCGCCTGGCGGCTCTCGATGGCGCTGCGGAGGTACTGCACCCCCCCGCAGCGCTCCCAGATCTCCTCAAACTGCCGGGGGAGGATCTCAGCTCCGCGCTTCCTGGTCAGGCCCGTCTCCTCCAGGCTCAGCTCGCACATCTCCATGTCGTCCTTACCTGGAGGGAGGCACACAGTGGCCAGTTGAGAGTGCCATGCGGGCCACGCTAATCGTTAGCTAGGGTAGGGGGTTAGCTAGGTTATTGGATGGGCTAGGTTAGCAGGTTAGCTAGGTTAGCGCCTGGGCTAGGTTAGCTGGTTAGCTAGGTTATTGGATGGGTTAGGTTAGCAGGTTAGCTAGGTTAGCGGGTTGGCTAGGTTAGCAATTTGGCTATGTTAGCAGGTTGGCTAGGTTAGCTAGGTTAGTGGGTTGGCTAGGTTTGTTAGGAGACCAGGGACGTGTTAGCTAGTGAAAACTGAAGAAAACAGTTAATAGAGAAAACAGTTAACAAGGTGAGCTAAGCACGCAAACGTTAGCATGATAGAAGCTCCAGGCAGCATAGATGTACTGACTGACCGGCCACCAGCAGGATGGGCTGCTTGTCGGGGTGGAGCTCCATCTGGCGGGCGATCCAGGGCCCGTCAAAGTGGGCATACCACCAGCCCTTCTTCTTTCCCTGAGGGTCTTTGTACTGGTCGCCGGGCCGGATGAATGGGATGCGGAAGTAGCGCTGCTGGCGGTTCATGACCACTTCCTGCTGCCGCGCCGGGATGGGCGGGGCCGGGTTCTGCTGGGCTGTGAGGGGATTGGCCGAGAGGAGTGTCAGTCTGACGCATGGGATGAGTTCCTGATCCCCATGATGTACACCTCAAGCAGAACCAAACCCAGTGAGAGGTCAGAAACCCAGTAATACTGCAATAGACAATCTGTATTTCTACACGCTGTGGTACGTCACACAGCCCAGAGATGGTGATGCAAGAAAACCAGAAAGAGGAAAAAAGCTAGCATCACTGTCTCATCCTCAGCCCTGACGAAACCAAACCCCAACTGCTAGACCACATCAAACCTTAACCCCATACGCACGGAACCTTAACCCCATATGCACGGAACCTTAACCCCATATGCACGGAACTGCTTAACCAAGGGGGGAGGGAGGGAGGGAGAGAGAGAGAAGGGAGGGAGGGAGAGGAGGGTGTCACTGAAGAATCGGGGAGACTAGAGCCTAGCTTTGTGATTACTATGGGATGGCAGCGCCTATAGCTGGACCATGAGGCCACGCCCTCACTACAAACTGAGAAGGGGGGGGGTTAGTAGACGGGGCTTCATGTGGTGTCGGGCATCATGACATCATGGCATCATGACATCATGTCTGTGGCAGCATGTCCCTAGTGTGCCCATGCTCCTCTCTCACACTTCATGCTAGATGCTTCTTGGACGGAGTCTCGAGGACAGGAAGCACATGAGATGGAGAAGCAGGAAGGCCGATCAATAGTCTTTCTTTTTATTCGCAGTCGGCCATGACAATAAATAAATAAATAGATAAATAAAGGAACAAACAAACTGTCCAGCTACGGTTCCTAGGCAGAGCCAAGCAATCCCCATGACAACCACTCTCCATCAGCACCAATCCAACGTCTCTCCTGCACCTCCTGACGCTGCACAGCACCACCTCCTCCTGGAGCTGAGAAGTACGTAACTGGTCTGCCCGAACCAGTCTGGGCCTGGAGTTGAGGGCTGAGTTACTGGTCTGCCCGAACCAGTCTGGGTCTGGGCCATGACAGTTGCTGGATGGGTTTGGGGAAGCATTTTGCTCAAACTTTAAGAAGAAGGGACGCAAAATAAGAGGAAAGAATTGTGTCAAGGGCCAACACCCACTGATCCGGGACCGAGGGGACCCGAAGCCCGGTTCTTAAAGAGCCAGTTTTAAAGGACAATGGGAAGTTTCTAACTTCTGTCCACTTGACCTCCTCCTGCGCCCTGGGACCTACAGTGCCAGGCCAGCGGAACCTTCACCGTGTAGAATACTAATCAGTGGTTCTGAGTAAGACCTTCCGGAGAACTTCCAGCACAGGTTAGGTGGGCTGAGCACCAAACGACCGCTGAGTCATGGGCTGCCGTCGCTCCTCCATCAAGGAGAATTGATCCACACCCTGGGCACCTCCAACCCCCGGAGCTCCCTGCTGGCCCTGGTTCTGTGTGGTCCAGCTGGTCCCACTACTCAAGGGCAAGGCTGGACCTTCTCTATCCATCAGGTCTGAGGCGCCAGGCTGTGTTTTATCGGTTCAGCCAGTCGTGGGTGATCAGTGGGTGTGGGAAGGGGAGGAGCGTGGCGTTAGGGAGCCAACAGCAGGCCGTGATTGGACACGCCGCCAGGGAGCCTCAGAGCAGGGAGGGACCAGATCCATAACCTAGAAGCTACGCCCCAGTACCACTGCCTCGGGGGAATAGACGGAGGAACAGGGTCAGAACGTGCACGCTCTCACGCGGAGAACCCTTCAGACGGGGGAATCTTTGTTTCAGTTACCTAATTTCCACTGGGGCCGTGCTGGTGCTGGTGCTGATGTTTTCTAGGGCCAGCACCGGCTCCTTGTAGAACCGGCCCACATTTCCATACGTTTCAGCACCAAACTGGATGTTTGGTCCGTTACTATAGTTACAATTGTAATGTTCACGAGCAGCA
>JAOPJJ010000086.1:460647-473006 GCA_027122795.1 Enchelyopus cimbrius | reverse complement strand
AGCTTTTCCCTCCAAAAATGTCAAACTTTATCTCAGTAATACACCGCTTTTCGTTGTCACCCTGCCTCTCCAAATGCAAAACTGACATTAACAAAAATGTAATAATGTAATAACAGCTGAAAAAGTACTTGGGTGTGTTTTTATTTTAATATTTACCGTTCAATAAGACAATCGCTGCTGTCTGCCCCATAGAAGAACATGACAGCCAGCGGTATGTTTGGAACTATTGGGGCTTACATGAACCACGTGACTGCCCTGGCGGCGACATCATAGAGTGTCGCAACTCTTTCTCTCTATGGCTCTGAGTTAAAGTCCATGGACGTCACGAGAGCTAGTGACAGTTAATACAACGTTATGCCATGGCTTGTATATTTAAGGATCATATCCCTGTCAGTGATAACGTTCTTAGATTCGAGATGTCCAGCATACAAAATCTGAATGAAGTCATTATTTCAGGTCAAATAATTCCCGAATCCAAGAAATTATCCCAACACTTTATCCACAGCTGTGACTAAATGAGTTATTTGTGAACGACTTACCCATTCTCCTCGTATTGGGTACAAACAAGTAAACACTCTTCAAAATTATGTATCATAATTATTAAAATACTCTAACGGTGTGACTTTAATAGTACATGTTATCCCCGGTGCTGTAGGGGGCAGTATAATGGATCACTGGACACAAGTAGAGCAAGTGGAAAACAACACTCTGATTGCCAGTGCTAGTGCTAGCATAGCCAGCTAGTCAATTCAACATCATTCTTAATTTCTACATGACAGAATGAAACTGGTGAGCAACATGTCATCGTCCCAATGATTGTACACTTATAACTGACCATAGAATCGGGCAAAGGACTACGGTTTGTCTTAACAAGCTAAGTTTTCTTCTCTAGCTAACCCATGCAGGAGATTTCATTCATGATTCTGATCATAGTACACTCTTCACTACTACTGATTTAACTCGTAGGTGTGTGCAAATAAATCGGGGCATAAACGTGTGTACATCCCCCGCACATCCTGCCTAAACACAACCACACGTACTATATTAGCAGTGCACGTAGTTGGAAAAACAACAACAATGTTTGTACTTATTTTATCATATGCCCCCATCTCTCCCAGTACTGTTTATCTGGACACCCTACACTGCCCTGCAATGTGCTCAAGTTTAAATCCACCACCATTATGCTGGACTGCGGCCTGGACACCACATCTGTCTTGAACTTCTTACCCTTGCCTTTGGTGCACAGGTGAGTTTAGTTTGCCAGTATAGGCAGCAACAGGTGCAGACTTTCGGGACTATTGCAGTCATCTTGTGTAAAGTATGCTTCTCTATCATGGTGTCATAGCTTTCTTTCTCTGTTAGTCCAAGACTCTCCAAGCTGCCTGGCTGGGTGTCCAAGGATGGAGCGATAAACTTGGAAAAGGTATGCGGGTTAGTTTGCATCTGATTCTGTTTATTTACTTGTGCTGTGCAGTATGCAATCTCTGTTGTTGTGTGTGCAGGAGCTGAAGGAATGTGCTGGAAGAGTGTTTGTCGACTCACAGCCAGAGCTATGTCTTCCAGAGGTAAGGACAAACCTGGGCATTTGAGTGCATTGGTCTGATGACTCCACCATACATATGACTTATGTTGCGTAGTATATGATGTCAACCGAAATGTACGTATTATTAAAAAGACAATTGGAGGTTTAAGTATGAAGAGCAATACCAACTATACTAGTGCTTATAATAATCATACTAATCAAGGTCGAAATCACATGAAACTATGCACATCTCTTGCCCATGTATCCCAGAGGGAGTTACTGGACCTGTCCACCATCGACGTCATCCTGATCTCCAACTACCACTGCATGATGGCGCTGCCCTACGTCACGGAGCACAGCGGCTTCACAGGGACCGTGTACGCCACGGAGCCCACGCTGCAGATCGGCCGGTAGGAAGTCGTCATGGCAACAGTGGCATACATATATATATTAAATGACCATAATTTTTTTTACATGTTAATTTATTTTATATTAAGTTTAAAAAGTAAAATGTGTTTCTCCTTCAGGTTACTGATGGAGGAGCTGGTCAACCACATGGAGAGGGTGCCTAAAGCCCAGTCTGCCACCTGCTGGAAGAACAAAGAAATACAAAGGTTCAAATATTGTTTGTATCGGTATTCATCTCAAAACATATGGTATGCCTTTTCATGTACATTAGTGTTATGATAACCCATGTCCACATTGTCTTTAATGATGGCTATACGAATTCTGAGGCTGGATAAAGATGACATGAAGATGAAGATATCTGGAGTATGCCTATTTATCTGTAGTAGGATCTAAAAGGTTTAACAGCGATGTGTTTGTGGGTATGTTGGTTACCAGGCTGCTTCCAGGTCCGCTGAAGGATGCGGCCGAAGTGTGGGCGTGGAAGAAGTGCTACACTATGCAAGAGGTCAACTCAGCTCTCAGCAAAGTGCAGCTGGTCGGCTATTCACAAAAAGTGGTAAAATATGGTCCATTTGCACTTTCAATAGGAATACACTACTCAAACAAAACATTTATCGGGTGGTTGTTTTGGTGTAATTTACCTCAGTACCTATAGTAACGGGAGTGCAGTTGTAAACACTTAACCTCTGGTTGTTGTTGTTGTGGTTCTCCAGGAGTTGTTTGGCGCTGTGCAGGTGTCCCCTCTGAGCTCCGGCTACTCATTGGGCAGCTCCAACTGGATCATCCAATCACATCACGAGAAGGTCTCCTATATGTCTGGTTCCTCGCTCCTCACCACACATCCACAGGTATGATGATGTTGATGTATCTGTCGTACCTGGTTGATATAACAGTGTTCCTTTGAAAAGCTGGAGAGGACGTCTGCGTTTGAACTGAGTGTTGCACAGTTCAACTGTCTAAATGCAATCTTCACTTACTCGTTCTCTGTCCCTTCCAGCCCATGGACCAGAGCTCCCTAAAGAACAGCGACATTCTGATTCTGACAGGCCTCACACAGATGCCCACGGCAAACCCAGACGGAATGCTGGGGGAATTCTGCAGCAACCTGGGTAGATTCTGTATATTGGACCCATCTGGGTTTCAGGATTTCAGCGTACAGCAAATGTCTTCAGAGTTTTCACTGTGGACCTGATGATGTTGCCGTCCCGCCCATAGCCATGACGATCCGCGCCGGGGGCAACGTGCTGGTGCCTTGCTACTCGTCCGGGGTCATCTACGACCTGCTTGAGTGCCTGTACCAGTTCATCGACAGCGCCAACCTGGGCAGCACGCCCTTCTACTTCATCTCGCCGGTGGCCAACAGCTCCTTGGAGTTCTCTCAGATCTTTGCCGAGTGGTGAGGGGGCTTTTACTTATTATTTTTGAACCAGGATGAACACAAGCTATTTTTTATTTTGTTAAGAGTCTGTGTTATTATTATTTTTTTAATTCAAAACTTTGTTTTCCTAATCTGTGATTCCATTAGTTTTCGATTAAGGTTTGACTACTCGTTGTTGGATGTTGATTAGATGTTGAATTGATGTGTTGTATGTGGGGCATGATCCAGGCTCTGCCACAACAAACAGTCCAAGGTGTACCTCCCGGAACCGCCCTTCCCCCACGCAGAGGTTAGTGCTTCTACTTTCTGGTCTCACACCTGGTTATCCTACATATGTAAACAGCAGGACTAGCATCTAGCGTCACACCCGGTGTCTCTCTTCACAGCTGATCCAGACCAACAAACTGAAGCACTACCCCAGTATCCATGGTGACTTCAGTAGCGAGTTCCGGCAGCCGTGCGTGGTGTTCACTGGCCACCCGTCGCTGCGCTTCGGCGACGTGGTCCACTTCATGGAGCTTTGGGGCCGCTCAAGCCTCAACACCATCATCTTCACCGGTAGGGTCACCCACCGCTTGCAGGCAACACCTGTGTGCTGTGTTAGCCGTCGCTATGCTATGCTATACTATGCTATGCTTTGTAGTTAGGTAGGCCTCGTGTAGCGGAAGGATAACATGGCCACGAGAACCTTAACAGAAAATGTTTTGCCCAACCGTTATTTTAACTTCGTACCCCTCATGGTACGAAGAGGAGATGTAAGCGTCCTGTTTCTCCTCCCAGAGCCTGATTTCTCCTATCTGGATGCCCTGGCCCCCTACCAGCCCCTGGCCATGAAGTGTGTGTACTGCCCCATCGACACGCGCCTCAACTTCCACCAGGTCTCCAAGCTGCTGAAGGAGATCCAGGTGGGTTCTCCCCTCCGTTGGCAGTAACCGCAGCCCTGAAAGTGGGGTCAATGGCCTGAATATAATGAGTTATAGCGGTTAAACTCAAACCCTGTAAGGACTCTTTTTGGATCAAAATTCATTGCCTAATTTATCAAAGGTGGTTATTTGAGGAACACAGAAACATCAGTCGCACTTTTATCTATTTTTTGCCAAAAAGATGAACCTAAAAATGCCATTAACTCAATTTGAGCTGCAAAATGCTCACCCACACAAAGTACTCAGTCATATGTTATCCTCACAGTCCATTGTGTTCAAAATACAAAGATGCTTCTTCATGGCTAAATTGCAAGCTAATCCAATGACCCGTCTCCGTCCCCCGGGCAGCCCCTCCACGTGGTGTGTCCGGAGCAGTACACCCAGCCTCCGCCCTCCCAGTCCCACCGCTCGGACCTGATGCTGGAGCTACAGGCCCCCCCGCTGCCCTACCGCCGCTGCACCGTCCTCAGCCTGCCCTTCAGGCGCCGCTATGAGCGCATACACCTGCTGCCGGAGGTCAGACCCCACCCCTCACAACGACGGCCTATCAGACGACACCATGGGCATTTATATATGCAGTATAGATTTGAATGTGTTGAATTCAATGCTGTATGTTATCTGCTGTAACAAGATGGTTCTGTGGTGTGTAGCTGGCGAGGTCCCTCGTGCCGTCGGAGGTCAAACCTGGCGTCTCCGTGGCAACCGTATCCGGAATGCTGCAGTCTAAGGATAACAAGCACACGCTGCAGGTGGGGTCACGACCAGAGGTGCCTGTGTTGATTGTGTAATCGTATGGATTGTTAGTGCCGGGCTATGTGGCGATTATGGTTGGCTTTTTATTAATACTCCTCCTGAATTCATTCAAATCGTGTGATGGGTAAGAGCAAATTCGCAATCATCACATTTCCAACCAATCAAAACCTGACGATTAAGCAGACAAGATTAAAACCAATGCAACATCTCCCTAAGAAACATCTCCTTAAGAATTTGTCATCCAAAAGATCCTTCGTGGTGATCTGTTAAGCTAGCTAAGTCTGCGCATGGTTTAAACCCCACTGTTGTGCGTTGCCAGTCGGTGCCTAAACCCCCCCCGGCAGCCCCCACAAAGAAGAGGAAGCGCGTGGTGGAGGAGCCCCCTGAGGTGCTGGCCCCCAAGCCTCTGCTGAGCGGGGTTGTGCCCCTGGATGGGTTCCTGGCCACACTGCACAAGGTACCCCCTCTGGGCCTGGTCCAAACCTGCATTGGGTCGATGGAAGCCGCAGATTCATAACCTTCTGGTTTCTATAGATCTATCTTCTGCCGGTCTCTAGCCTCGCCCAAAGACCCAACTCGCATACAAGTACGTATGACCCTTGACCCTCCGACCTTCTGACCCTGCCCCCCCGCAGCACGGCATCAGCGAGGTGAAGGTGGAGGAGACGGGCGACGGCCACATCCTGCACCTGCAGGCGGAGGACGCGCTGATCCAGATGGAGGCGGACGCCACCCACATCGTCTGCGACAACAACGAGCCCATGCGCACCACCCTGCGTGACCTGGTGCTGCGCTTCCTGCAGAAACTCTGACCTCCGACCTTCCCTGCTTAGGAAGAGCTTTCCACCCTCTGATCTTCCATTTTTTCAGGCCCCTTATTTTGATAAGCGATATACCTCCTCTACCTGGAAGCCATGTTTGTGAAGATGTCACAAGTAGTGACATCTTTAATGACATCACAAACACTGTCCACCCCTCTGATATTAGTGACATCATAGCTCCCAGCTATGATGTCTCCCAAATTTTTTAAAAATGGCTTCCAATTGCTCATCAACATCAATGGTCACAGATGATAAAACAGGAACCTTTTAAGACAACTAAAATATTAAGCCACAAGAACATCAGCACCCCCATTTGTTGCTTAATGTGCTACTGCAGTTGTAGAGCTAGTTTTTTCCTGATTGGCTGAAATGATTGCAGGTGATATCGATTGGAAAATCGAAATATGGCGCCAGTCGTGGTTGGTGGCTGTCCCTGAAGCTTGACCACACCCTCTGTTGAAGGTGAGAGGAGCGAATGAGAATCGGTTCTCAAGGGAGCTTAGCTGTTTTTTCTGTCACAGCTCACCCACTGCTACGTTTCATACCCTACCTGTCTGTTGTCCGTATTTACAGTATTGTGCTACTGTAAAGTCACTTTTTTTATTTTGTAAAATATTTTGTATTAAAATCTCATTTGAGACGCTAAGGTCCTATTACATTCATTGCCCCTATCTCTCTGTTCTTTGCAATCATAGGTTTCCCTGATCAGATTTCAAGCGAAGGATTGTTTTGTCGATGTGGTTGTGTAGCCGTGTCAAGAAGTTTTGATTGTTATCTTTACGGTAAAACAAAATGTCAAGTCATGGCTTACTTTGCAAAATATTTTTTTTATTGGTAAACAGTTGAATGTGCCACTAAAATAAACTAAATATCTCAATATAAATTATCTTACAGTGCACAACACAAGCTTCACATGAATAACAATAATGTAAAGCAGAGCACTAAGCTTTAGGGCTCAAGGGGGTGAAGAAAAGACCAGACCAGGAAAAACACATACATCAAGTTGTATTCTTGTCTTTTTCCAAGACCACCCTAGTGAAATAACAAGAAATTAAACGGCGGTGATGGAAGACCATTGTTGCGCTTCAAAGTATAGACATGTATACTACAAAGTATAAAACGTGACTAGCAAAGCCTGCCTTTAAATACATGATGATTAATATGTGACAAATGGCAAAGCTTGCCTTGGGGTTATTAGATATGTCCTTATCTGCTTCTTCAATATATAACTGAGCATTGAAGTCACCGAAATATCCAAGCTGATTTCGAAGCTATTTATTTTAGCCGGGGTGAAATAAAACCACAATAAGGAAATCCCTAATGTTTAACACAACAGTATGATTCCCCATTCCATTAAGTATAGTCACAATCAGATGGGTGATGGCGACATCACTTCCTGGCTGATGTTGCATTGTATTTCATTATAAACAGGAAGTGGTGGGCCTCCATAAACAGTGGAAACTTGAGCCTCCTTGGCCTGGGGAAAGCTTGAAGAGGGCCTAGACGAAAGGCTCCTTACAGGAAATATTACTCAAATGCTCAGTGCAGAACTTGTAGGTTCAAACAGGCGTGTTGTTACGTCGCCACCATACACACGGCACACACCACGTATATAAATACTTGAAAACGAAGGAAAGATATGGTGTAGTTTGTGGAGATTTGACTTTGTGTGATGGTAATTAACTACTACAATGCTACAAATGTCAGATCCTCAGTTTTCAGGCACTTGTATCTCGGGTTGGATGCCCCCCGCCCCCCCACACTCTTCTCCCTGGCCGATGATCAACTGTGGTTTGTTTTGGTGCTAGTAGTTTGTTGTCGGGTCAGTCAGCAGTGATGTGTCAGGAGTGACCGTCCAGCCCCGCTACTTGGACTCCTTCTCAGCCTCGCACAGCGCTGAGCGAATGCCCATCTTGTTCAGCTCCTCCACCAGGTCCCCGTTCTGGTGCATCTGGAGCAGGATGTCGCAGCCGCCCACAAACTCACTGTTGAGGTACACCTGGGGGATGGTGGGCCAGTTTGAGAACTCCTTGATGCCTTGTGGGGAGGAAAGACATGCAGTTTAGCGATTTTCAAATCATGAGGGGATGGTCTGAAACACCATAGCGAGTCTGTCACACATGTAATACTATGCATATTATGTATATAGTGTCAGTATTTTTGTACACCAGTAGATACATATTGACAGGCCCCAAAGAACCTCAAACTGGCCCTGACTGAAGGCCTGTATGGCAACACACAATAGAGGCTTCACTTGACTAAACACGCAGTGACGTTTGCAGAAACGGCCGTTTCCTCTTCATTTTTAAAGATTTTAACCTTGGACATGAAACCACCCCACCCGTTCTCGTAGCTGGTGAGACCTGATAAAACTGAAGCCCCCCCCGCAACATGTGTGGCAGACTCATTTGACAAGAGCACATAATATGCATGTTGAAATGACGCAATGAGATGCAATGAGCTCGATGAAACACATTTTTTAACCCAAAAAGTTTTGAAGAGTGACCTATGCCTCAACATAAACAACGTTGTGATCAAAACAGTCGGCGTCATGGTGTCAGGGCACCGTATTGGGACCACTGACCTTGTCGGAGGTCCTGGTCGTCCAGCACGTTGTACGCTGCGTAATTATCTACTCCGTGCATCCTGAGGATCTGCACCACCGCGTTACTAAAGCCACACATGGGCTGTGCCGGGGTCCCCTTGATGAACACCACAACCTTGTCCTTCTTCACCATCTCCCCGAGGGTCTGCTGCAGGTCCGTCGTCGCGGCGCACAGGAGCCGGGCGGAGGTGAACGGCAGATGCCCGGCGGGCTGCCTCGACAGATACGACGCCGTACTCGCCCGCAGACAACGTACACTCAATCGGATAAGGTTGTTCATCTTATATGGTCGACTGTTTGATACACTGGTTTATTTTGATTAGTTGTCGATCACACACGGCGTGGGGTGAGTGTGAGGTGAAGTAAATGTCCGCCCGCGAATCAACGTAGAGTGGCGTCACCTAACAAAATGGATGGAACGGATGTTGATTGGACAGCCGCTCCCTGTTGTGCATCACCATTGGTGGAAAGTCAAGTCCGTCAAACGTTACGCAAGTTAATTGTATTAAAATACACCTCGATTTAAAGTTGTTTTGTAATCAAATTATGCTGTTTTATGTTTTTTTAACGTCACATGGATACATGTTTATGCATGATTAAATAAGATATTATATGCAAAATAAAACACACAACACTTCCGGCGTCGAAACAAGATTTAATCACCTTCCGGGTTGGTTCCTGGGAGTCGGAAGTGGACGTTTTTTGAAGCATGGCGGCTGAAACCGAGAAAAATACAACGGGGAAGCCCTCTAAACATGGTGGAAAAGAATCCAAACCGCTCATTATCGCCAAAACCCCAGCGGAGGAGCAGCGACTCAAGCTGGAGCGGTTGATGCGGAACCCGGACAAACCCGCCCCCATCCCGGACCGACCCAAGGACTGGAACCCGCGGGCCCCTCCGGAGTTCGTCCGGGACGTTATGGGCTCCAGCGCCGGGGCGGGCAGCGGGGAGTTCCACGTTTACCGGCATCTCCGGCGCAGGGAGTACCAGCGACAAGACTTTCTGGACAAGATGTCGGACAAGGTGAAGCAGGACATCGACTACCTCGACAAGGTGGAAGAGAACAAAAAGGCCGCGGATGAGAGGACGGCCAAGCGCAGGAAGAAGAGGGACCGCCTGAAGATGAAGAAGATGAACGCCAAGAAGGCGAAGGAAGAGTCCAACAAAGAGGCCGACGAGAATAATTCGAGTAGCAGCAGCAGCGACGACGAGGATAAAGAAGCAGAGGACGATGCAGAAGCACCGAGTTTCGTAATGGGCAAGAAATAATCCACTTATCAGCCCATGGATGATGGTCTTTCATGGGTGTGATGGTGTTGGTGAACTGGACTTAAGAAGCAGAAGCACACGTAATTGAAATCCATCATCACAAACATTTGCAAGGTGTAGCTTGATTTGATTGGCTGGCCCATAAATGTACCTCTTCCCCATTCCTTGGACATAACTCATCCTATTGTGATTCATTATTTGAGCTGTTATGATGTACTTAAATTGTCATAACGGATCTCTCCATGTAGATTTATTGAAAAATGTTGGTTATTGTTCATCTTGTTTCTCTTTACTAGAACAGCTGTTTCCTTGTTGCAATTGATTGAGGAACAATGTATGGCGCATCTTTCAAAGTGTGATTGCCTTTTATCAACACGTCAGTTTAGGAAGGTGTTGCTGGGTTGTGTAAGAGTTGAAGTTTAAGTCTGCCAACCATTAGTAAGTGTTGTATATTTTTATTATGACCATGTTTTAATAAAAAAAGAAGTGCTTTAGATGTCTGCCATCTTTAATAACAAATCAATTATATCCGTCGATTCAATGTGGTACATTTGACCTTCTACATGAAGTCTGAACTGTCCTTTCCTGAGTATCAGATGTGTTCCCCAGCTGGGTTGCGACTTTGTAAATGCAGTGCCTTGCGAGCTGTGCAAGTGTTGCTCACCCAAAGTCGCAGAGAGAAACTCAAAGAATGAAAAGGCGTGGCTCCTGGAGGTGCAGGAGTACTACGTGCGATGTTCCTTGGACAAACCGTGACCCCTCCGCTTAGAGACACTCTGTTTCCCACGGTGGTGGTGGCGGTCCGACCTGTAGCCATCACCTCTTCTTGGAACAGGGAGAGCGAATCCAGTGCGGAGGAACCGTTTCACAGGGAGAGCTGTTCCTGTCTGATACCCTTCAGCTGAGACAACTCTTGTTTGCAAGTGATTTGTATTAGGGCAGGACCAGGGTTACCAGTTGCCATCTTGGTTTGTAGCATAACTGTCAGACTACAGGCTTTGTGTATCAATGCGTTCTCGTTACCTAAAAGTTTTAATGCAGCCACCCTATGGATGTATGGTGGACCACACTGGACTGATGGGAGAACCCATAGTATTATTTTGTTATGTTCTGGTCAATTCTACCCGTTTAGTTCATAAATGAATTAAGTGAGTTTTTTTTGTGATGTCTTTTTCTCCTTGGTTACGTTACACTTGTGGTATGCTCTAACATGCAACTGGGTTATAAAATATTTATTTTAAAATAGATATGCAACTAACCATATAACGGTATACTATTTAGGTTTGTGCTCACTGGGTACTGGAGTTTGTTTGTCTTAAGGAAAATAAATGGTTTGTCACGGCATACATGTGTCAGTAAACATGCATTCTGTGTGGTTGGGTTATGACTCAAGCTTCATGTTGCAAAGCACGACCCAGCAGTGAGGAAACATTCTTGTTCTATCATGCTTGGTCTATCGGTTTTCAATAGCTATAAAACATGAAGCTTCTAGAAATCTTCAACAACATTAATTAAACAGCATCATTTGGGTTCATGTTAGGGCTCAGATAAATGGATAACACCTTCTCCAAAGAAAACCTTTTGGGTTCTTCAGCTAGAAAAAACATGAAAAGATCTGGAATGTGTTCTCTGTTCAGTTGTAAACATTGAACTGGGGATATGGCTGTTAACTGTAGCCTACAGGCTATTACACACACACACAATTTGTATTGCCCTTTTGTCATTCTCTATTCCAAGTCACTGCCATTAAAGCCCACACTCTTGCTCCTACAAATCTTTTAATACGGGGCTTCAGTTGGAGCCTGCAGGCGGGAGGGGCTGCACAGAAACGACACCCCTGAGGGAGGCAACTGCATGTTCAGACAGGACATAAATGTCTTTACTCATGGACATTTCTTCATTTCGTCTGGTTCTGAAAACCTGGTTGGAGACTGCACCCTGCACGACCGCATGTTGTGTTAATTTTTACAAATATATTGAACATTAAACCAGTGGGATATACCTCTACCGAACCCATGGCACTTTTGGAGACTGGCAGAGGACATGGGACTCCAGAAGAGAGCCCTGAGCAGAAGAGGCTTTCTCGTCCAGGTAGGCTTCATCATGCCTTTTTGAGTTATGCAACCGTAGCTTACTCTTCCTGACTTGCTGACTCGTGTTGGTAGTTAGCCATCCTTTATTGTTGACTCTCAGGTGTGTTACCACATTAACTTCAAAGTGACTATTCTAGTGGAAATAACAGACTAAATCACCAGCGCTATAATGTGAAAAATATTGGTATTATCGATACTATTTCCATACGCGTGTTTAAACTATTTTTATGAATAAAGGCATGATCATACACACTGGGCACTGTAGGTGGCAGAATGCACCTTTAATAGGCCACCAGTAAAACTAAAGAAGTAGGTGCCCCCCAAAAAACATCCCCCATAATGGTCTCATCCTTCAAACACCACTGTTGTGTATTTTTTTCTGTTCTTAACAAACTAATGTGCAGTTGTTGCCATGGAAACTTATCTTTTCCCAGGCGAGAAGATGGCTGTACAGAAACGAACGTACACCAGGTGGATGAACGTCTTTCTGAAGAGAGTAAGTTTAGCATTGTCACACACACACACACACACACACACACACACACACACACACACACACACACACACACACACACACACACACACA
>JAOPJJ010000086.1:409608-433505 GCA_027122795.1 Enchelyopus cimbrius | reverse complement strand
CCAAACACACATCTCAATGTTTCCTTCGCTAATTACAGAGAACATGTGGTAAGCTTCAACTGTTTCTTCGAAGACATGCTGCATTCCTTTTAGACAACCGTCCTACTAGGAAGTGGGAATTGGTAAATCGTGACGTCATTTTCCAAATGTTCCCACTTCAGAGCGTTCCAGTTGATTTTGGGTGCGACGAGTTGGGAAATCATGGACGCGCGCAGGAGAGTAGATAGATAGAAAGATAGATATATACTGTATTCATACTTTCATTCAATCATATACTCTAGATAGATATATACTTTACTCATACTTTCATTCATATACGTTAGATAGATGTATACTTACATTAATTCATATATAATTTATTCATCCCAGAAGGAAAGTTTAGGCATCCAGTAGCATATACACACACAACACTCAAACCTAAAATGTGTTCAAACTATTTCACTACTTAAATTATCTGCTATAAACCCTAACAGTGCAAGTCTTGCATTGCATTGATATGTTGTCGTTTTCTCCGATTGCATATTTCAACAGAGCTGTCGCGTTTTTGCCGAGCCACTATGTGGCAGCAGTAGTAGTAGTAGTAGGCTAGTCATTGTTTTTAGCAACTAGGCTATTTAGCAAACCAGCTCGAAAACAAAACTGTACATTGTATTGCGCGCACAGCAAGAGCGTGCAATGCATCGATTGGTGACAGAATTCAAGTAGCAATCAAGTGTATAAGAGCATTATATATCGAAATTTAAGACACCAACGTGGAACAAATACTAGATGTCTATGGGTGCACGCACAGAACACTGTTTTCGAACTGGCCGCAACGACAGCAAACACGAAAGTAGCTCGAGAAAAGCCATCTCTGTTGACAGAGCTGCATAATTGCTCGATGCTGCGTTAAACATTGCCACCCAATGGCCGAAATGTGTATTTTTAAGGTGGAATCGAACCGGAGGCGAAAGTGGAGCCAACTTCAGCGTCGTCTCGAACTTCAGTGCTGCTTGCGGGCCTTGGTCCTGACCGCAACACTGTCGTGCTCAAATAACGTTAAAGCACACAATCTCGGGTAATATTGCTTAATTATTACATGACCCCCCCCCCCCATTTTCCTCCGGTGGCCCATTCCATAAATAAAGAAAGGTCCCTAATATATATTTTTGTTATAAATATACTATTACAGTACATAACAAGCAGAATAATAGAAGGCGTACACTATTATATGTTACCGGAAATCTAATATTACATACTGTAATTATTTGATCTGATATAAATATTACTGTAGTTATATCAGAGAATGTCTAAAAAGGAATGCAGCATGTTTCCCAGGTGTGTGACGTCATGACCAGCACTTCCTGTGTCAGCTGAGCGTCACGTGACATGAGTTGAGAGCAGGTTAGTCCCGTTCGAGGGAAGGTTGAGTGATCGATACCCCGACTTCATTTTAAATACAATTTGTTTCGCTTCTCGTGTTCCCGCCCGCGGTCGACCCGTCTCTCTTCGGGATGTCCACCTCCTCCGTCAGAAAGAAACACGTCCGATTCGCGCGCATGGAGGAGGAGGAGGAGGAGGAGGAGGAAGGAGATAACGCGGAACAAGAGGAGGACGTGGTGTTCGACCAGAGGAGCGCCCAGAGGAGCGGGCTGAAGGGGGTCCTGAAGCCCGGCTCGGACCGGATCTCCTCCGCCTCCGGGGGGTGCAGGAGATGGACTGTGACGCTGGCGCTGTGCGCCTCCTTCCTCGGACTGGTAAATATCAACTAACACTAACCCTGGTAAATATCAAACCCTAACCCTAGTAAATATCACCTAACCCTGACCCTGGTAAATATCACCTAACTCTAACCCTGGTAAATATCACCCAACCCTAACCCTGGTAAATATCACCCAGCCCTAACCCTGGTAAATATCAAACCCTAACCCTTGTAAATATCACCTAACCCTGGTCAACATCACCTTACCCTAACATGTAGCCTAATTCTAACTTGATAACTACTAACGATAACTACCAGCCCTAACTACTAGACATTATCCGTAAAACTACTAGACATAAAACCGTAAAACTATGGAAGCATAATTCAATTACGGGAATTGAACTACTAAAAAGTTATAATAAAAGTTAACATCTTAACATAACATACAACTATTAGCATACTAATATATGTGATGCTGTACTATAGCTGCTATGAGTATATTACATATACTAGTATATGTAATGCTGTTGTTTAAATAATATAAGTATACTAATATCTCTTGTTATCCCATAGTAATAATGTAGAATGTGTTCTCTAACCTGTACGGGGCAACAGAACCTATCAAATGTAGAATGTGTTCTCCGTGTCTCCAGGGGATGAGTATCTCCGTCCTGGGACCAACCTTCCAGGATTTGGCGGACAACCTGAACCGCAACATCAGTAACATCTCCTTTGTGTTCGTGGGCCGCTCTGCTGGATACATAGGGGGGTCTCTGCTAGGAGGAGTACTCTTCGACTGCATGAACCCCCACCTCCTCCTGGGTATGATAGAAACTGCTTCTCCTCATTTGTGGGTACGATTTACCCTGCTCCTCCTCTTGGTTACGAGTTAACCTCCACCTGGCTACCATTTTTTTGTAGCAGTGGTGTTTTGAGTTGGTAACCTAGCAACGCTAGGGGGTCCGGAAGAACTTTCTGAAAAATAACCCTTTAAATGGTTACTTCTGGTGAGAGTTTTTGGGTACACATGTACAGATTGAGCTTCCACATATGACATAACAACCAACTGAGTCAAGGTATCTGCTGAGACCACATCACTGTGCAAATGTGCCCTGAACTTTTCTTTTTTTGCATTGGCGCCGACAATTGCATATGCATAAAGCGGGAACACTGCGCATCTCTCTGCAGGGTTCTCCGGGTGAACAGTTGTCTGGTATATCTCCGCAGGGTCCTCTCTACTCATGACGGCTGCGGGAATGTGTGCAATCCCCTTTTGTAAGATGGCGGTGGTCCTCACTGGCCTCATGTCCAGCATCGGGATCTCTATGGGCATCCTGGACACTGGTACGGTTATTAAAGAACCACTCACATCTTCAAAGAATCTCACATATCTCTCACTCCATCCGTCTGCTCTGTAGACTTTAAAGATCCATCACATCTAGAAGTCACGGCTTGTTGACATCAGGGCCAGCTGCAGGGCGGAATGACACACTGAGTTGCGGAGTAGTTGTCATATATTTAATGTGCTCGGCATGCTCATGCGTTTGAAGCAAATATTATAGAGCGGAGCAAGATAGATCAGTAGCTGGAAAACACGTTGACAACAGTGAAGTACGTTCTCGAACTCTAGGGGCGCCATTTTAGTAAGCTCAGGGGCCATCTTGTGGTCGATAAGAATAAGGTGAAATTGCCCCGCATAGCCTTTGCGTGAAATTATATCTATTTATTATCTAATTATATCTATTTATGCTAGTGATCTATCTTGCTCCGCTCTATAATCTCTGGTTTCACACTGTCACACTGTGGATGGAAGGTGTTCCTCCCTGACATGAGCTCCGCCCCGCAGGAGGCAACGTGCTCATCCTGCAGACGTGGGGCGACCGGGCCGGCCCACACATGCAGGCGCTGCACTTCAGCTTTGCCGCCGGAGCCTTCGTCTCACCCGTCATCGCCAAGCTGATGATAGCGTCCGACTCCGCTTCGCCGGCATCTCCCGTGGTACTGGCCAACACCAGCGCAGCGGTCCTGGACGGCGCGGCGCCTGGCGCCCATCCCATCATGAGCTCCATGTGGGCCTACATCATCATCGGCTGCTTCGTGCTGCTCACCTCCCTCCTCTTCCTGCCCCTGCTCCTCTGGAAGGGGGGGGGCGCCCCCGCTGCCACCCCTGGGGCCGCCCCCCCCGGCCTGAGGCTGGCCCGGCGCCACACGGCGCTCATCCTCACGCTCTCCTTCTTCTTCTTCTGGTACGTGGGCTCAGAGGTGGCCTACGGCTCCTTCATCTTCACCTACGCCAAGGACTACGCCGGCATGACCCCCCGGCAGTCGGCCGGCCTCAACTCTCTGTTCTGGGGCTCCTTCGCCGTCTGCCGCGGCCTGGCCGTGCTGCTGGCGGCACGCGTGCCCCCGGGCGCCCTGATCCTTGGCAGCCTGGTGGGCAGCACGCTGTCCGCCCTGCTGCTCTGCCTCTTTAGCCGGCGGCAGGCCGTGCTGTGGGTGTGCACGGGGGTCTACGGGGCGTCCATGGCCACCACCTTCCCCAGCGGTGTGTCGTGGGTGGAACAGTACACCACCGTGTCGGGACGCTCGGCTGCCGGCTTCGTGGTGGGCGCGGCGCTGGGGGAGATGGTGCTGCCAGCGGCGTTGGGTCTGCTGCTGGAGCGCTTCCCCCGCCAGCCACTGCTCATGTACCTCAGCCTGCTGGCGGCCACCATCACCTCCGTCCTGTTCCCCGTCATGTACAAGCTGGCCGGTGGCCCACCCGCCCCGGGCCCTGTGCCCCGCGGCGGTGGCGGCCGAGGCTCACCGGAGGACCACCAGGCGCTGCTCGGCTCCACAGCCGACGAGGAGGAGGAGGAGGAGAACGATGCGGACCAGTGGAACGACGCAGACTTTGAGGTCATCGAAATGGACGATGCCCCGGGCCTCGTGAGCGTCCCCGCCGGAATATGTCCCCCACTCCATGCCGAAGGCCCTCTCCTGGTCGCTACAGCAACCCAGCTCCCGGCCCCGTCGTGCGCTCCCAGCTCAGACTGCTCCCCGCGCCGCCAGAAGCTGCTCTCTCCTGCCCGCGAGAAGAGGGACTGAGACGTGACGTCACAGGTCACCTGGTCAGTCCTGCTGGCGTTGATTCGTGACATCACAGCTGTGATTTATTAGAATGAGAAGGTTTCAAATGCTGTAAACTGTAAATACTGTGAGCATCTCTGTGTCCTGAAAGACTTAATTCCCAGAAATAATTAATTGGTACATTGATTACTTTTATTTGACCTCACATTCACCGACCGTAATGTGCGTTAAAAACAGCTGAAAACAGGCTTCTTTTTTGTACATTTATACAAATACAGATCTGGTTTTTGGCGGGAAAGAACATTCTAGGGTGGCTGTTACTATGGTAACGCTCGCCACATAGAAGTGCGTTAAACAAAACATTAATACTTGTCATGACAAATGATCAAAGAACACTATTGCAACAGCCCCAAAGTCCCACGTCCAACCAGACACCTCCGCACTCCTCACTCACCCAAACACCTCCTCACTCACCCAGACACCTCCTCGCTCACCCAGACACCTCCTCCTCACTCACCCAGACACCACCTCACTCACCCAGACACCACCTCACTCACCCAGACACCTCCTCACTCCTCCTCACTCCTCACTCACCCAGACACCTCACCCACCCAGAGACCTCTTCACTTACCCAGACACCTGCTCACTCACCCAGACACCTCCTCACTACCTCCTCACTCACACAGAGAGGCATGGTCCATCCCACTCTCCACACCCCCCAGTGCACATGGAGCAGTTGGATGCCAGCAAACGTGTGGTATCACGTGTGTCGTATCACGTGTGGAATCACGTGTGGTAGGGTCGGGACGTCAAGACCCTCTGGAGTGTTCCGGTCAAATCATGAAGGAGGACCCCCTGCAGGGCCGGATGGAGGACAGCATGCTGCACCGAGGGGGGACGGGTTGAGCTGTGAGGACAGGGGCTCAGAACTGCTCCAGGAGCTGTCGGAGGTAGGGGGCCCTGGAGAGCTGTCTGCTGACGCCCGACAGCTTGTAGAGCACCGGGCAGTCCAGCGAAACGCACAACACCTGGCGCCCCGCACTGCCACTACAACTCCTGCACACCTGGGGACAAAACACACAGGTACCAGCTAACACCTGTACAGACCTCCAGTCCACTGTATAGAACTCCAGTCCCCTGTATAGAACTTCAGTCCACTGTATATACCTCCAGTCCCCTGTACAATAATCTCTTTACCAGTATGAGTAATGAGTTTTAAGTTAGTGGTACTCTGGAGCCCTTGGGGCCCAGAGCCTCACCTGGAGCAGCTGGTCCTGCTGGGCCTCCCAGCTCCGGGCGTCCTGGTTGAGGGTGACGGCGACGTGCTGTGGGTCTCTCCGGCAGCGTGCACACACACCCAGCTGGGTGAGCTGCTGGCAGACGGGGCAGTGCAGGGTGGTGAAGTACTGGGAGATGGTTCCCTTCCGGCCCGCCTCCGACGGCCCCGAGAGGGAGGCCTTGTGGATCTGGAGCACACATGGAGTCAGTCAGGGCAGCCGCATCTCAACTGGCACTCAGAAAACTCTGAGCTCACTAGAACTGGAGATCCTTCCATAAAAGGAACCAACAAATCCTGACGATGCACAGAGCTGTTCCAGGTCCTTGTGATCCCTGGTCTGAAAGGCCAGGCAACCCAAAACCCTTTGGGTTCATTGGTTTTAAATGTGTGTTCTATGATCCTAAGCACTGAACTCACTCCTGGTTAGTTCTTACCCGGGGTAACTGCTGGTACCAGCACAGGACGTCCACTCCCACGAGCGTCAGGAGGCGCGCGAGAGGGGGCAGTATCTGCTTGGTGACGTAGTAGGTGGCGTTGAGGCGCAGCGTGGGGTCCTGCAGCACTTCCAGGGGCCGGCGGACCAGCTGGATGAGAGGAATCCCTGGGGAGCCGTAGACGATAACGTAGGGCACCCTCTCGCCCACCCTGGGCTCCAGACGGCGGTCGTAGGCCACCATCCGCCTGGAGGAAGGGAGCGGATCACATCACTCATCACCATGACAACTGCCTCTGCAGTGAGAGTAGCTGGGTTGCTAGGCAATTTAATCGCTCTTTATAAACACACACACACACACACACACACACACACACTGTACCGTGACAGCTCCAGGGCAGGGATGCAGGCTCCAGGCCGGTAGGATCCACTGCCTCTGTACTCTTTTGCAAATGTCAGGTCCTGCATGCTGGCTCTGCCCTCCAGGACCTTCAGAATCTGTCTCTGAACAAAAGCCTTCACCTGGCTGATGTCTCGCGTCTCAAACAGCAGCTTGATGGAACGCTCCAGCACCTGTCAACCACAACAAGACTACTAGAGACCTGTAGACCACAACAAGACCACTAGAGACCTGTAGACCACAACAAGACTACTAGCGACCTGTAGACCACAACAAGACTTCTAGAGACCTGTTGACCACAATAAGGCTACCAGAGACCTGTGGACCACAACAAGACCACTAGAGACCTGTAGACCACAACAAGACTACATGAGACCTGTAGACCACAAGACTACTAGAGAAATCCTGCAGAAGGTCCACTACCAAATAATACGACGGCTAGTTACCTTGCCGACAGCAGGGCATGCGTCCCTGCGAACAGTCTCGATGCCCTTGGCATCGAACACCGGCTCCTTCTGCTGCAGACTCTCGTACATGTAGCCCACATAGCGCTTCTTGGTCTGCAGGATGGACGGCAAGTACACCTACACAAACATGTACAGACATTACTCAGTATGAAGGAACTGCATTACCAGTGATGGTGTAGGGTTAGCTTCTTACTCTAGTGATGAGTGGTACAGACACAGGGTTAGCTTCTTACTCTGGTGAAGAGTGGTACTGACACCAGAGTGAGCAGGTTGACGGGGCCTTCATACTGTTTTACATCAGAGCCTACAGACATAGGTTCTGCTGCCAGTGACGCTAGGCCTTGTTCGGCAATATATTGACCAAAGAACCAAAATTTACACACCTTTTCAAACTTCAGGGCAACCGGTTTGGGGTTGGTTGCAGTCACAGCTTCAGCAATCTCACGGCCAATCAGGAACGCCTGCTCCTTACTAGCACCCTTCAGCTGCACAAACAGACTTGAGCACAACACCATGAGGTTACACCACATACACCACCCTCACCTGTATGTGTCCCCGTACACCACCCTCACCTCTACGTGTCCCCGTACACCACCTTCACCTGCACGTGTCCCCATACTTCACCCTCACCTGTATGTGTCCCCATACACCACCCTAATCTGTACTTGTCCCCATACACCACCCTCACCTGTATGTGTCCCCATACACCAGCCTCACCTGTCTGTGTCCCCGTACACCACCCTCATCGGTCTTTGTCCCCGTACACCACCCTCACCTGTCTGTGTCCCCGTACACCAGCCTCACCTGTCTGTGTCCCCATACACCACCCGAGCTCCCCACTTCTTGGTGTTGTTGACCATCTTGATGGCTCTTTCCAGCGTCTCCCGAGCCTTGTGCACTATGCTGTCGCCCACCTGAACAGTAACAGGAAATTAGCATTAGCTACTCCATACCTACATACCAACTCTACACCTCCCTTATAACCCTACATCAAACTACTAACCCTATACCAAACTACTAACCCTACACCGAACAACTAACCCTACACAAAACTACTAACCCTACATCACACTTCTAACCCTACACCAAACTACTAACCCTACACCAAATTACTAACCCTACACACTACTTACCCTACACCAAACAACTAACCCTATTCCAAACGATTAACCCTTCACCAAACTACTAACCCTACACCAAACAACTAACCCTACACCAAACGATTAACCCTACATCAAACTATGATGCCGGGTCACACTCCTAACCCAAACTGCTAATCTTTAACCTCCTACATTTCATTACTAACCCTACATTACTAACCCTACATTTCACTATTCACTCTTCACCCCACACCAAACTACTAATGCCACACCAAACAACCTTACATCTACCTACCCTAACCCTCAACCTAACAACTCACCCTACACCTCACTTCTAGAGGTTTGAAGGTATGGGTTAGAGAGTTATGATCAGAGGGTGAGGGTTAGAGAGTTATGATCAGAGGGTTAGGGGTACAGAGAGTTGAGGGTTAGGGGTCAGGGGTGAGGGTTGAAGAGTCAGGGTTGGTGTTAGGACATACCTCTACGTTGGGCATGCGTCCAGAGTAGCCGGCCGCTGTGTAGCCAAAGGTGACGTTAGCGATGAGTTTGAGGCCAAGCTGGCGTGCGTGGAGGAGGCGGAGCAAGGCCTTGTCCTGCTGGTATGTCTTCATGGAGCACTTCACCATCACCCTGGTCCTCAGGATCTCCTCCAGCATACTGGGCAACACCCCTTTACGCACTGACGACTGCAACACACACAATCACACATATCATCATGTCATGAGAGAGAATGTGAGGTCATGAGAGAGAAGGTGATGTCATGAGCGAGAAGGTTACCTTAACGTACACCACCCCATTAGGGGATATGGTGATGTCATCACGCAGTTGGTAGAGGAGATCAACAGGGACTCTGAGAGACGTGCAGCCAAACTTAAACTCATCTGGCCTGAAACACACACACAGATGCACGGCGTCAAGATGTACAAACAGGTCTGAATGTGACGTACACATTTGATCTGTGGTGGGAGGACAGTGCAAACGTTCTGCAGGGTGGAGGTCCTTACGTGCCCAGGCTGCCCACGTGTCCCAGGCAGGTGGAGTAACAGTAGTTGTAGGCGATGACGATGGAGGGGTAGAGGGACTGGAAGTCCAGCACCAGAACACAGCTGCTGTAGAAGCGAGACTCTGGCTCCATGACCAGCGGGATGCACTGCGGGGCCCTCTGCAGGGCGCGCTGCTCCACGCTGGGCGTCACCACGATGTAGTTCAGCGGCTTGGCCAGGCGGAGCATCATGGACTCCACCCGATACTGGAGGGGAGGAGCACCTGGTCACCAATCACCGCCCTGACCCTAAACCAACCCTTACACCAACGTCCTCATGATGAAGAACACCCCCCCCCACCCCCCACTTCTCATCTGCCCCACACCCAGAGCGGAGTGTACTGTGAGGGTCCGGTCCCAGAGGGCGTGGGGGGCGGGTTGGTACCTGTGAACCCCGGGTGAGGACGTGGTAGAACTGGATGCCGAAGACGCGGGCCAGCTCACTGGTGCGGCCCACGATGTCCTGCTGCTGGAGGAGCTGCATGCTGGCACACAGGCGGCCCACGTAGTGGTCCACCACCTTCCACCTGGGACAGGAAGTGGACGTGAAACACAAAGCCAGAAGGAACAGAGGGCAAACAGGAAGAGGAGGACCACTGCAGCGGTATGGTAAACAGAACACGAGGACCCACCTGTAGAGGTCCGTGGTGTGGTCAAACCAGTCTGACAGGGTGCGGCCTGTGTAGAGCGGGTACCTCTGGTGCAGAACGTGGAACGCTACGTTCTCAAAGCTGTAGTTGTTCAACGTCACCTGAGGAACCGAGTATAAGATCATTTAAATAGGGTCAGTGACACTGTGACCCCACTGTGATCCACTCCACTGTGATCCCACTACACTGGGTTAGTTTTCAGCTGATGTTAATAGTTAGGGTAAGGTTAAGGGTGAGCATTAAGGATTAGGGTTAAGGGTGAGCATTAAGGGTAAGGATTAGGGTGATCATTAAGGGGTAGGGTTAAGCGTGAGCATTAAGGGTTAGTGTTAGGGTGAGCATTAAGGGTGAGGGTTACGGTCAGGGTGAGCATTAAGGGTTAGGGTGAGCATTAAGGGTTAGGGTCAGGGTGAGCATTAAGGGTAAAGGTTAAGGGTTAGGGTGAACATTAAGGGTTAGGGTTAAGAGTGAGAATGTAGGGTTAGGGTTAAGGGTGAGCATTAAGGGTTAGGGTTAAGGGTGAGTATTAAGGGGCATACCTCAGTCTTCATGATTCTCCACAGGTTGAGGACAATGCGGCCGATGATGTTGATTTCCGTCATGGTGTCGGCACCATAATTGTCTCGGGCCGCCTGGAAATGGTTCTCCTTGCTGTCACCTGGCCCACAGAAACACAGTCAGACACCTGTACCACTTAACCATGAAAACCCCATACCTTAAGCCCTGTATCCTACCCATGTACTCTCACATCTGTATGTTACTTGTATGGTACTGTAACTGTACCTTAACGGAATATTATGGTATTTTACACATCAAGCCTTATTTCCAGTTTGTTTACGATGAAATAGATCGGTTCAGGTGTTCATTTTGCCGAAAGGCTGTGTTTGGAGAAGTTTAGGTTTTTGCTAGCCCCACTGTAGAGGTAATTGAGCATGAATCGTCGGTCCTAAAGCAACATTAAACATTTGGTTGCATAGCTGTGAAACTCACCGAGGGGTCACTGGTGTTCGTTGATGTTCGACAAAAAAAATCAGAGCAAATTAAGCTTTCCAGCAGAAGTTTGACGATCGTAACTATTTTTCATATGAACCACATCGCTGTGTAAACTTCCGCTTGCCAGTTAGAAAGCCACAGCGTTACTACAAACCGAATGTAAACAATCTAATTTCCGGTTCCGGCCGGTGGCCTGACTACAACAAAATGACTCGTACAGCCTGCTGGAAAGCATACTTTGCTCAGATATTTTTGGTCGAACATCAACAAACACCAGTGACCACTCGGTGAGTTTCACAGCTTTGCAAACAAACATTTAATGTTGCTTTAGGACCGATGACGCATGGTCCTATTACCTCTACAGTACCTCTACAGTGGGGCTACAAAAAAAGCTCCAAACACAGCATTTCGGTGAAATGAACACCTGAACCGATCTATTTCATTGTAAACAAACTGGAAATAAAGCTCAATGTGTGAAATACCAGAGTATTTAACACATGTGCCCTCAGTCCTGAGGGTTAAGGTAAGGGTGGTCTCACCAGGGATACGTGACAGCCTCTGACAGAGGTCTGTGCCCAGAGCAGACGCCCTCTGCAGCAGGTAGCCCCAGGAACGCAGCTGCACCTCGTAGCCAATCAGAATGTCCGGGTCAAACCTACCATGGACAGACACTCAATGAGGAGACACACACGTCAACGCTCCACTACACACACACACTTCTCACTACACACACATTCACTACACACACCTCACTACACACACACAAACACACACTCACTAAACACACACCTCACTACACAAACACTCACTACACACACACACACACACACAACTCACTACACACCCTCACTACACACACACACACACACTCACTACACACAGACATACCTCACTACACACACACACTCACACACACACACCTCACTACACACCCTCACTACACACACACACACAGACCTCACTACGCACCCTCACTTCACACACACACACACACACACACCTCACTACACAAACCTTCTCACTACCAACAGCAGCTCCTCCAGAAGGCCCTTCTCGTCGGGGGTGTAGGTGACCTGTAGTCCACTGACCCCGGATCTGACCAGCAGGGGGGCTCGTCTCTGGTCTGTGGAGAATACACACATAGAAATATATACATAAATAGACAAATAAATATATATACACAAATATAGACATATAAATATATATACAGAAACATAGACATATATATACATATATATATATACAGTATATACACATAGCTCCGGTACCTGTAGCAGTCTCTCACTCACTCACTGAGTATACATATATAAATATATATCTACATATATATAGACATTCATATATATAGACTGTATACATAAACCTATTGACCTCTATACATTTGTGTGTATAGAGGTACCTGGGTGGTCTGAGACCACGATGGAGCCGGTCAGCTGCTGGGAGGTGCGGCCTGGCAGCGGGGCGTCGCTATGGAAACAGTAGAAGAGGGCGCATATGGGGTCGAACTCGGGGTCCGCCTCCAGGTCCCGGCGGGACCGAGCGTGGACCTCCAGACCCATCAAGGTCAGGTACTGGACCTGCAACACAACAACTAGTCTCACTCACCAGCTGACCAGTGGATACTGGTCTCACTCACCAGCAGAACTCGTCCCACCAGCCAGTACCACCAGTCTGACTAACCAGCAGAATGAGTCTCACATACTGGCAGAACTACTAGTCTAACTAGTACCAACAAGGACATGTGTGCATGTGTGCGTGTACGTTTGCATGTGTGTATGTATGTGTGCGTGTGTGTAAGTGTGCGTGTGTGTGTGTATGTGTGTATGTGGGTGTATGTGTGTACGTGTGCATGTGTGTATGTGCGTTGTGACAACCCGCTCCCCACCATGCTCCTGCTTAGCAGGGTGGGGATAGCTAAGGAAGTACTAACGGATCAGGGTTCATGCTTCATGTCAAGAGTAATGAAGGAACTGCTTAGCCTTTTTCAGGTCAAACAGCTCCGGACGTCGGTGTATCACCCCCAGACGGACGGCCTAGTGGAGAGGTTTAATAAAACCCGGGTAAGACAACCCGGGAGACGTAAGCCAACCCAACTATATCATATTAACATTTTGAAGCAGTGGAGGGGGGGAGTGGACCCTCCAGACCCGGCCCCCCTGGTGCTGGCGGCCCGACGCGGAATACCGGTGGTTCCGGTAGGGGAGGACCTCAGCCCTGCCCAGAAGCAAGATCTGGACGAGGTCATTATGCAGCACCAGGATGTGTTCTCTGAACTCCCTGGTAGAACCTCTGTCATCCAAAATGACATCCGGACAGCACCAGGGTCCCGGAGGCCCGAAAGGTCACCATCCAGGAGGAGGTAGGCCGAATGCTTCGGCTCCGAGTCATTGAGGAATCCCGCAGTGCCTGGTCCAGCCCGGTCATTCTCGTGCCCAAACCTGACATTCAGGTTTTGCAATGACTTTCGGAGACTGAACGAGGTGTCCCGAGTTCGACGCCTACCCAATGCCCAGGGTGGATGAAATGATTGAGGGACTCGGACCAGCCAGGTACCTGACTACCCTGGACCTGACCAAGGGGTATTGGCAGGTGCCGTTGACCCGGACCGGTCGGGAGAAGACGGCGTTCGCGACCCCGAGGGGCCTGTACCAGTACACCGCCCTCCCCTTCCGCGTCCATTGAGCCCCCGCCACGTTCCAGAGAATGATGGACCAGATCCTACGGCCATACCAGGCCTACGCAGCGGCTTATATAGATGATATCATCATCCACAGCAACAGCTGGAATATCCACATCTGGCAGCTGCGGGCGGTGCTAGGGGAGCTGCGGAAGGCGGGCCTCACAGCCAACCCGGCACAATGCCACCTCGGGCTGGAGGAAACGGCCTAACTGGGCTACCAGGTAGGGAGGGGGAACATCCGACCGCAGGAGAGCAAGGTGGCCGCCATCAGGAGCTGGCCCCGCCCCAACTCCAAAAAACAGGTGAAGTGGTTCTTAGGGCTGGTAGGGTACTATCAGAGATTCATACCCGGTTTTGCCACCCTAGCTAGTCCACCAAGTGACTTGACCAGAAAGGTACTGCCGGACCGGGTCAGGTGGTCTGAGGCAGCCGAGACGGCATTTGAGACGCTCCGGGGAGCCCTGTGCTCGGAGCCGGTCCTCATAACCCCTGACTTTGTTTATCCCCTCATAGTGCACACGGACGCTTCCGAGGTGGGGCTGGGGGGGAGTTCTCTCCCAGGTCCGGGACGGAGAGGAACACCCCATCACCTACATCAGCCGGAAACTCCTACTTAACGAGAGGAACTACTCCACGGTAGAAAAAGAGGCTCTGGCCATCAAGTGGTCCATAGTAAAACTCCAGTATTATCTCCTAGGTCGCAAGTTCACCCTGGTTACCGACCATGCCCCATTGAAGTGGATGGCTAGCACCAAGGGCACCAATGCCAGGGTGACAAGGTGGTTCCTGGCTCTCCAGGATTACCACTTCAAGGTGGACCACCGACCAGACAAGGAGCACGCCAACACCGATGCCTTGTCGCGCCAGGATGCATGCCTGGGTTGGACCCCAGGTGACAGGACCTTCAGCAAAAGAGGAAGGAGTGTGACAATCCGCTCCCCACCAGGGGGATCCGTGGGCTAGTGGTGGATGGCATATACCGCCACCATGCACTAGCCGGCGGTAGAGCGAACGACTTCCCTCACGGTAATCAGCCCGATGGGATACACCTGGCCGGAGGGAGGAAGAGACCTGGGGGCCATCTTAAAACAAGGCCAAGAACTCATTCCAGGACGGGAAGGAACGACGAGGACGGCAGCAGACGGCGAATGGACAGACTTAATCGTGCCTCTCGGTGGCCATAGTACATTGCCTGTCGTTTGTATTTCTTACTGTTCTTGTGAATAAACGCCGACTTCGGCTGAATCTGGAACAAACGCGTGGTACTTACCGTGAGAGTACAGACATTGACAACTGGGTTATCACAGCGTGTGTATGTGTGTATTGTCGAATAGTGTTGAGTCATCAAGGTCCAGATAAGTACAATGATGACAAATAAGGGGATGTTATTTACCCAAAATCCTAACACTGTACTACTTTCTTGTTTTAAAATATAACATTGGTTGGTAATATAAACAAAAGGCACTTAATAGTTCTGCATTGATAGTCAGGTTGATGATTATATATGGATCATCACTGTTTTCTTCGTTACACTCATATTTTTTATTTTCTATTAAAGGAATATTCCGGTATTTTACACTTTAAGCCTTATTTCGAGTTTGTTTCTGATTAAATAGAACGGTTCAGGTGTTCATTTCGCCGAAATGCTGTGTTTGGAAACGTTTCGCTTTTTTTGTAGCCCCACTGTCGAGGTACTGTAGAGGAAATAGGACCGATAACTGTCATTAAACGTTCACCTAGTGGTCACTAGTGTTCGTTGCTGTTTGACCAAAAAAATCCGAGCAAAGTAGGATTTCCAGCATGCTGTACGAGTCTGTACGAGATTTTGTTCTAGCCAGGCCACCGGCAGGAACCGGAAAATATATGAAAAAGAGTAACGATCGTCTAACTTCTGCTGGAAAGCTTACTTTGCTAATTTTTTTGGGGTCGATCATCAACGAACACCAGTGACCAGTTGGTGAGTTTCACAGCTTTGCAAACTAACGTTTAATGACCGATGACAGTTGGTCCTATTACTTCTACAGTACCTCTACAGTGGGGCGAGTGGGATAGGTGTCTGGTACACAGTAGTTAGGGGCTGGGCGAATCTCTCCACTGGCTTGTTAACAAACCGAGGACAACAAGCTTCACATAGTGACTGATCTAACACAGTATGTGTGTGTGTGTGTGTGCATGTGTATCTGTGTATGTGTACTTGTGTGTATGTGTGTGTGTGTATGTGTATATGTATATATGCGTGTGTGTATGTGTTTGTGTGTGTGTGTGTGTGTGTGTGTGTGTGTAGACCTCGTGCAGAGCCTTGGCCTCCTGAAGGTTCTGCATGCTGACTTTGAAGCCGTAGGAGTTGGAGAAGCTGGGACCTTCTATACCAGACGTCTCCTTCTGCTCTGTCTGGTGGGAGTCAGCCAGGGCTGCAAACTGGTTCTGTGAAAACATCATACCATCAGTACACACCAGAATCCCTCTGGTACACCATCAGTACACACTAGAACCCTCAGGGTTCAGCTGACCTTCATTTGGGTTGTGAGTAAGACCCTGCTCAAAGGCTCTGCCTGGCTGTGCCGCCTCTGCAGTGGATTGGACCGTTCCTCTGGAAAGGGAAGGGTTAGGGTTAGATGACACCAACTCATTGACAAGATGACAGTTGGGTCCAGTCAGAACAACTCCAACGGATCCGTTTAGTCCTACATCAGAGTTCCAGTCTCAGAGGGTGGGTCCTACCTGGAGCCAGGGGCGTGCTGCACACCAGCTCCTCCCCACGCCTCCCCCGGCGCCTTCTCTGGATGGGGGTGCTGTGGAGGGTCTGGGGGCTGGTTCCTTCCACCTCCTTCCCCCCGCCGGGCAGAGGAGACGGACTAAGGTGCACGCTGCGGCTCCCTCGGGAGAGGAACAGCTTGCTCTTGTCCTCCCAAAGCTCCTCCTGCTCCTCCTGATGCTCCTGCTGCTCCTGATGGGGTCCGGGGGTCTCGTAGGGGTCTTGCCATGGGGGCAGATCGGGGGACACTGGGGAGCCGTGGGGTCCTTCTCCCGCCTGGCTGTCTGGAGCCGGGCTCCTGACCAGGAGCTTGAGGGGGCTTCTCCTGCTCCGGGGGGAGGTGGGCCTCTCTCTTTGCAGCCGCTGGTACTGCCTCCTGGCCTCCAGCCACACCCGGACAGAGCCCAGGCTGGGAGGGGTCCTGCATGGCATCAGAACCATCTTCTGGTCCCCCGCTGGCTCAGACCACTGGTCGGGGGCCCCTGAGGGTCCTCGAGGGTTGGATGTGGAGGAGGTGTGGGTCATGGCAGAGAAGGCGGTCTTCCAGAAGGAGAGCCCCTCCAGAGAGAGTTCCCCGGTGGACTCTGGGAGGTCCTTGGACAGGTTGGTCTGTACCTCTAACCTGCGACCTCCCACCTCCCTGAGGAAGGAGGTACAGGTCATATAGGGTAAGAATATGTAGAATACATACACACACTCAAAGTTCCCTCTCAGCTGCGCGTGTGCGCGGCAACACAGGCCAGCCAAAGTGGCCGCGCAATAGATTTTTCAGACCGCGCACATTTTTCAGAGCACAGAAACTATTTTTTTTCAGGGGTTAAAAATCTGAACATCAAATGCTTGGCGATAAACATTTAAAACGTTGAATCATGCAGCTGGTGAATTTTGATGATTGGCTGAATGACGTGACCAATCTGGAGAAGAAGTTCAAAGCGCTTCTGGAGGAAGCAGACGACGCGGTACCGGAGCGCATTTGTCAACAATACAATGAATTCAAGTTCATGGTTAATGAAAGGAGTATTGCTGTATTTTACACTTCAAGTCTTATTTCCAGTTTGTTTATGATGAAATATATCGGTTCAGCTCTTCATTTCGCCGAAATGCTGCGTTTGGAGATGTTTAGCTTTTTTTGTAGCCCCACTGTACGAGGTACTGTAGAGGTATTAGGACCAATCGTCATTGGTCCTAAAGCAACATTAAACGTTTGTTTGCAAAACTGTGAAAGTCACCGACTGGTCACTGGTGTTCATTAATGTTCGACAAAAAAAAATTCAGAGCAAAGTAAGCTTTCCAGCAGAAGTTAGACGATCGTTACTATTTTTCAGAATCTATTTTTCGGTTCCTGCCGGTGGCCTGGCTACAACAAAATGACTCGCACAGCCTGCTGGAAAGCATACTTTGCTCAGATTTGTTTTTGGTCGAAGATCAACCAACACCAGTGGCTACTCTGTGAGTTTCACAGCTTTGCAAACAAACGTCTAATGTTGCTTTAGGACCGATGACTATTGGTCCTATTACTTATACAGCACCTCTACAGTGGGGCTACAAAAAGCTAAACTTCTCCAAACACAGCATTTCGGCAAATTAACACCTGAACCGATCTATTTCATCATAAACAAACTGGAAATATGGCTTGAAGTGTAAAATACTGGAATACTCCTTTAATGAAAAGGAAGGAAGATCGGACTGAAGTTATTTTCTGAGATTGCAACCTAATGAATCATGTAGGTTCATTCTGTTAATTCAGTCAGCGTGCGTTGTATTGTATTGAGCGAAATCTGCACTTGTTGAAACGGGGATCCGTGTGTGGGCTATGGGATATGAGTGTCTTTAACTTGAAATCCGTGTGTGTTTCACGGAACGAAATCCGTGTGTGTTTCACGGAAATTTTTGTGATTCCGTGGTCCTACCACGGATTTTGAGTTAAGCGTTACCCGTGGTTATTCCACGGATTCCTGTGAGATCCTGTGAGTTTTGTGAAAGATTAGCAAAGATCATTGTTGTTGAGAGTAACTAATGTGAAGAAGGTACAGTAAGCTTATGGGATCCAAGCAACAGTCCAGAGAAGCTCCTAAATCTTACCTATAGCACCTTTAATAGCTAAATGTTAATAGTATGTCTAGAATACCTAACCTGCTTCACCTTTAAAAGCAAAATCTTAAAAGCTAAATGTTAATAAGTCTAGAATAGCTAATCTTCAGCACCTTTGAAAGCTAAATGTTAATAATAAGTCTAGAAAAGATTACCTACTTCACCTTTAATACCGAAATGTTAATAGTAACAGTAAAAGTAAGGTCTTACATGGGTCTCCCGGGTGCGTCCGCAGGGTCACTGCAGAAGGGTTCCTGGAAGGCAGTCTCGGACAGCTGCAAGTCGAGCAGTGAGTTGAGGATCTCATCCCGGCCAGGGGGGGACATGAGGGGCTTGAGGACGTGGGCTCCTCCCCCAGTAGTCCGGAGCCGGACCTGGGACTGGGAGCTGACGGAGCGCGGAGAGCTGCTTGGGGTGGTGGCGGTCAGGGCGTCCCCTACCTCCAGCTGGTACCTGCTGGGAGAGTTCTCGCCGTCTCCGTTCAAGGGGGAGGTCAGGGGGCGTGGCAGGTCGGGCTCCAGGGCAGACAAAAGAAACTCTTCGCGATCACATTGGAAGTCCTGGAAGGGGCTCAGGCCACGGCTCCTCCCACCAGAGGTACCCCATTCTCTTCCAGACAGTTGATTGGATACCATCTCAATGTGTTCTGACCTCTCAAAGAGGTCAGGACTTGGACGATCCTCACTTTGCCAATCACACTCCTCCTGTAGCTCCTCTCCCGAAGAGGAAAGCCTCAGATTGAGAGCAGGCACTTCCTCAAGGTTGATGTCACTTAGGAACTTAACTGGAAGGTTTTTATCACCAAGCACACAATGGCTGCCACTATAGGGGCTGGAGAACTCTGCCTGGTCAATGGCGTTGATGTCAAAGTTATAGTTGTGGGGAAGCTCTGGTGACAGGCTGTCCTCGATCAAGTTGCAGCTGTCCAGACCTGGGTCAGATAGGAAAACCGGGCTATTGTCAGACATGTCAGCCTCCTGCCTCACAGGCGGCTGTGGCTGGCTGCTTCCCTTGGCCTTGCCGCTCCTGGGTCTCTTGCGCCTGGCGGCCCGTGGGGGTTTAGAACTACGAGGGCTGGTGGATCTAGTTGCGCTGCTGGTGAGGCCTGTAGGAGCGGCAGCATGATCTGTGGAGCCCTGCGCCCCAACAGCCTGGAGAGGAGGCGCCCGGGCCTTCTGCCTTCTCTGGAGCAGTTGCTTCAGAACTGCCAACCCAGAAGGGGTCTCCGACAGTGTGCGTGTCTCAGGATTTCTGGAGGAAGAGCAGGGGGCGTTTGCTGCTAGAGTGTGAACATTACCATCTTCCTGTGAAGGTCCAGGTAGAAGCGTTACATGAGGAGTCATGCATTTCACAGGTGCAGCCTCTGCCTTGACTACAGCACCCAGGCAGGACCTCTGAAGCTCACCTGATGCTTCCCTCTGGTTGACCTCCGTGATGGATGACTCAACATCCTCAGCCTTCGGTTCATTGGAGATCCTGGGGGAGTCAGGAGCAGACAGGCTGTGGGGGCAGGCCTGGGAGGAGATCTCAGGAGGTTGTTGCCCGTCGTCTGAGAAAAGAAGCTGTGAAGTTTCAAAGTCTTGGGGTTCTTTCTTTTTCTGCGATTTTCTGTTTCTTGTACGTGTTGTTGAACTGCAGTTGAAAGTTTTATCGTCTCCTTCGGGAGCTCTCCCTCTCCTTCTACTCAGCGTTATGCTGATTGCTGGTCTTTTTCTGTCGGTCCTGGTTTCCTTCCCTACCCCTTTAGGGGGCTTACTAGCAGCGCCAGGAACTCTATGTTTAGGTTTTGGGGATTTCTTAGGTTTGGCACTTTGGTTACGGTAAAGCATTTGGGACCAACGTGGGACTGAGGGGGGATCTGAAGGAACCCAGCTGAGACAGGGGTCTCTGAGGGGGTTGATAAGTTGACCTGATGGTCCTGTATCCATGAGCGGGTCGCTAGGGGACCAGCAGCGGGGAGGGGTTGAGTCCGCTGGGCTTACGCACCTCTCAGAGAGGTAGCCAAGTTCCAGCATCACATCGTTGTATTCTGAGTCGTGGTCATCCACTTGCTCCGCGTAGCAGGGGTTCGGCGGGAGCAAGGAAGGCTGCTCAACACTAGCCCTGCCGACCCGGACCCCCTGCCTGGCTCCAGGCCTGAATGGAGTTCTGGAGGAGGCGGTGGTGGTGGTTTTCTTGGCCGTGGCAGTGGCCTTGGTCTTTCGTCTGGGCTGTTTCTTGGCCTTTGGCTCAGAAAAGGGAAACTTGATAGCAAAGGACTCTGGCACCTTGGGCCAGAAATGTTTCAAAGGAGCTAGTTTGCTGTACTGCTCCAGTTTGTCTGAGGTCAACAGGACAACTGGTTCTTCAACGTTTACTTTGGCCATCTTCACCAGCATGTTCTTTTGTCCTTTAAACCGATTGATGATGATGTACTTGATGATGATTGGAGGTTCCTTCTTGCGGCGCTTCTGACACTTCAACTCTGGAGCATTTACCACCGGATGCTCCTTAATTGATGTGGCATTCTTCAGTCCAGGGGCTGTACATTGCTCTCCGTCTTCGCTGTCCATGCTCTTTTTACGTTTGGTTCTCAAAGTGTACTTGCTATTGAGCATCACTGAAGGTTTGGTGACTGAAGAAGGAAGCTCTTTCAGTTGAGAAGGCCTTTCATCCTGTGCTAGACCAGGAACTATAGCATGGGTAAAGGGGTTCAGGGCAGGGGACTGTGAGAGTGGCCCCGTACATTCATCTGTTTGCTGCTCTCTGCCCACCAGCTCCTCTTTAATGTTTGGCACTACACCTGGCACCTTTTGGACTGGCCGTGACGGGGCTTCTGTTGATACACTCCCCTTGTTTCCAGTCATTTCTGCGTCTGTGGTCAACGGCAAGATGTTGGTGAAGTGGCTTCCATGGAGGCTGTTAGAGGAGGGCTGTTCAGAGCTTTCCATAGCATGCATCTTGCTCCTTTGAGCTGGAGATCCAGTCCTTCGCTTGCTCAGCTTCAGTCTGGACCGGCGGGTCGTTGGCAACTCCACTTCATCAGTGTCAGCCTGTTTGGGGGTACCAGCCTTCTTTCGGGTGAGACAATTGGAGAGAATGACACTGGGGAAGAACTTGTAGTGGGCTTCCTGCTGGGCCACCATGGTCCTCTCAATCTTGTTGTCCTGGTAGTCCTCATACCTAATCTTGAGCTCCCCAACATCTCCTTCCTCCTCCTCCTCCTCCTCCCCCTCCTCCTCAGCGTCCTCCTGTTCCCCGTCCTCATCCTGCCCAATCACGTCATCCTGGTGGTCTTCCACCCTGTGGGAGGTCCTCAGGGCAGAGCTGCTACACTCCTTGTGACTGACTTCCACCTCTGTCTTGCCTGAGACTTTCCTCAGCTCTGAGTAGCACAATGAGAAGGTCCTGTGGTTCTGCAAGATGGACAGGCAGTTGTTTTCTACATTATTGATGCTGCTGTATTTCTTCCTGCTCTGAGATATCTTCCTGTGTCTGTATTGGAAGCCATCCAGATCTGCCTCTTCCAGGGCCATTGATGTTGCTTTGTCGTACGGGTAGATGGGACGGACCTCCTCCTTCTCCACACACATCTCAGGGGCCTCCGAATGGTTGCTGATTTTACAAGGAATGGGGTGTTTCACAGGCGGGATGTAAGGTAGTTGTTTGTTGATCTTCAAGCCTGTTAGACCCTGGTTACTGTCGTCAGGGCTGGTGTTGGATTCTGAGGGCTCTGTAGTCTCCTGGGGGGGTGTGGAAGATGGGGTCTCCCCTGGTAAGTGGTTCCTCTGGACTAGGAAGTCATCTGGAGCAGTGAGGGAGGAGTGGTTCCTGCTCCCACTGTCTGTCAACGAGGAATCTGGAGAACAGAAATATATTAATGACCATGTTTCAACGTCTGACCAGAACCCCAGATAAAAACCCCTCTCGTTGCCAAGTGGAAATATTAGCCTGCTCAGCCCTTCAGAACAAGATACTAATGTTAAGTTAAGTTGCTTTATTTGTCACACACACACAAGGTACAGTGAAATTTGAGCCCTGCATTTGACCCACCACCTGCACGACATTACACACACACTGTGCAGGGAGCAGTGGGCGCGGCACCACTGCTGCCCACTGCTCCCTGCAAAAGGGAGGGCTTCAGCACTGTTCAGTCACCCTCTCCACCCACATTTTTCTCCCTCTGGTCCTGGGAAGCGAACCTGCAACCCGCCGAGCACAAGCCCGGCTACCTAGCCATTAGGCTGCCTAATGAAAATACTCTTATATGCCGCATTAGAGTATTGTTATTAGATGAATTTAAGAGAAAAGGCAGGCGCAGGCTAAAACCTGCTAGTAGATAATAAGAATCTAGTGTAAACTTAGTAAAATCTAGTGTAATCTAGTGTAAACTTAAAAAGTAAAACACTACACCAGACACGTTTATACTTTATAATCTAGTATAAACTTAGTAAAACACTGTACACCAGACACGTTTATACTTTATAATCTAGTATAGACTCAGTAAAACACTGTACACCAGACACGTTTATACTTATTCATACTTTCTCTACTGTACATTTAGTAAAACATTGTACACATACACGTTTTAAACATAAATGTCTTGTAAATCCCATCAAAGAATTGCATGTTCACTAAATACCTGTTCTTTGATGGGATTTACAAGTTTATTTATAAGTTACTAAGTTTATACTAGATTATAAAGTATAAACGTATCTGGTGTAGTGTTTTACTAAGTTTACACTAGATTATAAAGTATAAACGTGTTTGTTGTACAATGTCTTACTAAGTTTACACTAGATTATAAAGTATAAACGTGTTTGGTGTACAGTGTTTTACAAAATTTACACTAGATTATAAAGTATAAACATGTCTGGTGTACAGTGTTTTACTAAATTTACACTAGATTCAAAAGTATAAATGTGTCTGGTGTATATTGTTTTACTAAGTTTACACTAGATTATAAAGTATAACCGTGTCTGGTGTACAGTGTTTTACTAACTTTACACTAGATTATAAAGTATAAACGTTTTTGTTGTACAGTGTTTTAATAGGTTTTCACTAGATTATAAAGTATAAACGTGTCTGGTGTACAGTGTTCTACAAGTATCATTTATCTGTAACAAATCATTCTTCTGCTGGTTGGTTCATTTGACCGTGGACATCATCTGTGATTGGGTGACTGAGAAGTAGAGTTCTCAACGGGACCAGCTAGTTCGGGCCGGGTTCGGGACAAAAATATAAGCAAATGACTCGGGCCAGGTCGGGCCGGGCTTAA
>JAOPJJ010000086.1:373739-387265 GCA_027122795.1 Enchelyopus cimbrius | reverse complement strand
AGGATAGTCACACAACCAGAGAGACTCTGTAGGGACTATAGAACATATAGATTAACATACATATATAATAATGTATATAGGATAGTCACAAAACCAGAGAGACTATGGAGGGACTATAGAACATATAGATTAACATACATATATAATAATGTATAGGATAGTCACACAACCAGAGAGACTATGGAGGGACTATAGAATGTATAGATTAACACATACATACTGTATATAAATAATGTACATGATAGTTACACAACCAGAGAGACTGTAGGGAGTATAGAATATAAAGAACAATATATACACTATATAATAACACAACTAGAGACACTCTGTAAAGACAAAACATATACATAAATATATACTTTGTAGTTCTTGAGACTATATAATATACATTAATATATGTACTAAACATACTTTGATAACTCAACCTTGTTGGCTACTACAGAATATGTACACAAATATATTGTTGAAATACAACTCAATAAGGTGATAAATATTAAGTAAACATACCTGAATATGCTTGTGGGCGTGTCCTGGTGGGGCCCCACCCACATACAGAGGGCTTTGGACCTGCCACGATTGGTCAACCCCAGGCGCCCCCTCTTCAAACATGAGGTCATCAATGATCAGCTGACCCAGGCTACCATCTCGGACACATATCACCTGGAGATGGGGTTCAGATACTATATCACCTGGACATCATCTTCAATTAATAATCACCTATATATAACCTGGATATAATACGTACACAAATCCTGTGGAGATGTTAAATAAATATATAGATCACCTGGAAATAACGTTCAATATAAATCTCTGAAGACTCAATTCAAAATATCCCCTGGAGACTAGATTAAATTTTAAAAATATCACCAGGAGATTACATTTAGTTAAATAGCACCTGCAGACTCAATTCAATTGAACATCCCCAGATTTGAGACTTTAGATTATGAATCTATAGTCTGATGGTGAGAGTAGATTTGAAGAGTGAACATTAGATTTAAAATGACATTCAGATGAGATGAGATGATATAACTCAGTTCAGATGAGATGGTGACTTAGATAGGAGATAAGGTTAGGAGATGAATTACGCTGTGCCAGTGGCCATCGCTGTACGTGTCTCTGCTGCGGAGCTGCACGCGCCGCTCAGCGGAGCTGAAGGTCCACAGCAGATGGCCCTGGTCCAGCAGGAGAGACATGAAGTGGTCCTCCTCCTCATCTGACGCGTAGAAGACCAGACCCCTGGAGGCCTGGGTCCTCAGAGACAGAGACACGTTGGACCTGGAGGGGAGAGCATCCTGTTTCACCTTGCCGTGCTTGGGGCCCTACGTGCTCTGTGAACTGTATGGGGAGCGGTGGCCCTGGCTACACCCAGTGTTGGGAAGTAACTGAATATATGTATTCTGGATGACGTATTCTGAATACAAAATATGAGTAACTGTATTTGGTTACAGTTACCTCTTCACTGAGTGGTATTCAGAATACACTTACTTTGGGCATTTTGATTTCTGTAATTTTTTTTACTCAAATTCTAATATGTCTGCAAGATAATCTTGTATATGAACAAAATGTATAATGTTCCAGTTTATCCTATAATATTCCTATAATAAGATAATAATAATAAGCTGTTCCTATTCCTATTGCTGACAAACTTGGAAATAGTAGTTTTATTCACACTTGATAAAATGTGAAACTGCTTATGTAATCCAAGAATTGAGATTACAATACTTAGATGGAGTAAAGTAATGGACTATGTTACAAATTACATTTTAGAGCGTGTATTCTGTATTCTGTAACTGATTACATTTTAAAAGTATCCTTCCCAACACTGGCTACACCAATCAGAAGCCAGCAGCGCACCCCGCCTCGGGGGTTCTGACCCACCTGTGAGCAAGCGGTTGCGGGAGGTGATACTCCTGGCGGCTGTGGGCGGAGCCTCCGTAGCGGTAGGCCTGTCGTACTGCACGAGGTCTGGAGGGTAGGTTGCAGGAGGCCCCTCCCAGGTCCTCATCCCGCCTGCTGGAGCCATCTCGCGCCACCTTTCACACGCGCAAAGAGACTGGCCATCTGTATTCTGTTCAGAGACCTCCCAGTACCCTGACTCCCCTCCCAGTACCCTGACTCCCCTCCCAGTACCAGTCTCCACCCTGACCCCAGGCACACCTTCCCAGTGCCTGGTCATATCTTCCAGGTACCTTTGCTACAGAGTCATATTGCCCTGGCTGTCCCAGAAGATTGAGGTCAACCCTTGTATTCTACGATCTCATGAATCTTCTATCATTATGTATCTCATATTATGTGAACCCCTTTGATACTTTAGTAGAATAATTCTCACGGTATTCAAATGATCAGAAATTATTACTTTTTATTATTATGAGTTGTTCATTGTTCACTGAGAGTGTTCTGAGGTACGAAGCGTCCGTCAAACCTTCTTGGATTGGCTGGGTTTGGCCTTGCGTGCAGAGTCTGTGGTCAGGAGGGCGGCGGGGGGGCGTTCTATTGGACAGTCCTGCAGGGAGGCGTTGACTCTCTCTGAGTAACGCTGGAAGTCCTCTGCTTCAATGTCACGGTCCTGTCTGGTGAGAGAGAGAGAGAGAGAGAGAGACAGCTGCGGTCTATTGGCTGACCTGTGGGTTTGGGCGCGGCCTATTGGCTGACCTGCTGTGGGTTTGGGCGGGGTCTATGGACTGACCTGTTGATGTAGGCGTGGCTGATGCAGCCAGTGAAGTTCTTGAAGCTGCTGTTCGGAGATCCTCCCAGGTAGAAGGTCTTGAGTGAGGAACCCAACGAGGAATCTGGCACAACGGCAGAGGGCGACTTCTTCTTCTCTTGTTTGTCTTTATCATCCACCACCAGGTGGTATCTGCAGAGACAGGTGCCATCAGGAGCTGTTCAGCCAGGAAGCCAGTCTGCACCGGTCATGTGGACTAGGTGTACACGACAGAACAAAAGATAAGAGGAACGTACTTGTTCTGGCTGAGCGTCACAACCAGGAAGTGAGTCCTGCCATCATTGTACTGTTTCTTATGGGACTTGACTTTGGTTCCTTTAGAGTTCAGGACGACCATCCCATTATCAAGGGCTATGCTGAACTCTTCTTTCTGCAGGGGGAGCCCAAAACAGCACCATCAATAGAAGACAATCATACGACCGCGCAGCGTTGGAATGCCGGTGCGTACCCCATCGGCGTGGTAGAAGAGCAGGCCGCTGGGGCTCAGGGTTCTGAAGTTAAGGCCGCCCTCGAAGGAGTCAAACGGAGAGATCTTGGCCGTGGAACCCAAGAACCCATGGCCCGTGAAGTACGCTCTACGGGACATCTGGAAGAGCATCAGGACACCAGAGGACATATTAGCCCACGTCCTCCCCGAAGGTTGTATATCAGTGTGAGAGGGGTCTATGTCAGGGTTAAAGGTGTCTTTATCAGGGTTTAAGGGGGTCTATGCCAGGGTTAAATGTGTCTTCATCGGGGTTAAAGGTGTCTTTATCAGGGTTAAAGTTTTCTATGTCAGGGTTAAAGGTGTCTTTATCAGGGTTGGAGGGGTCTTTATCAGGGTTAAATGGGTCTGTATCAGGGTTGGAGCGGTCTTTATTAGGGTTAAAGGTGTCTATGTCAGGGTTAAAGGTGTCTTTATCAGGGTTGGAGGGGTCTATATCAGGGTTAAGGGTGTCTATATCAGGGTTAAAGGTGTCTTTATCAGGGTTATAGGGGTGTGTTCTTACGAAGGCCTCCTCTGGACAGCCGTTGCTGATTCCCAAGGTCCCGGGCTCCTCCAGCAGGTTAAAGTCTTTCTTCTGGAATTGGAAGCCCTTCACACATCCCCTCAGGCCAACTACTGCACTGAGTTCAGGCCTGCACACACACCGCTACAGTTAACTTCCTTAACCTTACCTCAACCTTAACCACAGTAGCATACTTGACCCTTATCTAAACAACACCAAACACTTACCTTAACCAACCTCACCATAACCATCCCATCACTTTACTACCCCTTGACTTAACCAACCCTTACCTTAACCACATTATTTTGCTAGAGCCATTGAGACTCAACACTGTTCTCAGCTCTTGCCTGAAAATACAGCCACAACATTGAACACTTTCCTTCACTTACCCACAGTATCATACTGGCCCTTTATTGAAAGGTGCCACACATGTAACACTATGAAACAATTACCATTATTAAACCTTAGCCCTAACCTTATTTAACCCAACCCAACTCCACCAACCTCTACCTTAGCCACACCAAACACTGACCTAGATTTCACCCTCTCTAACCAAATAGCTGAGCTTCTATTTTAACGTTGACCGTAACACTAAACCGCTCGTCGTTCCGAGCCCTGCTGGCATGCTGACCTGGAGCTGAGGAGCTGAGAGGGGGCGCCTCCGATGTAGATGTCTGAGAACGGCAGGGTGATCTTCTTGGGGTTCTCCACAGACTTCACGTGGCTCTTGTCCACAAGCAGGATCACCTTCTTGGACTGGTGGTATATCACCGACACCTGAGACCAGAGGAACACTCAATACATGGCGCACCAAACACCTGAATGGGTTGAATCCAACGAAGGGCACTTACTTCGTGGTACCGTGCATCATTGATCTTCAGTAGAGGAATGTTGCTATCGATGCGATTCGGCCCATTGTCAAAACCAAAGTCGTACACAAGACGGAGGTATCCGTTCTTCAGCTCCAACAGGAAGAATTTATCCTGAAAAATAAGAAGTTCACTCGATGATATTGATTAAAGAAGTTGCATTACATATTGCGTTGTATGACATTGGTTCATATTTTAAACACAGATACTACTATCCGGTACTAACGCACCCCGTTGACCATGAGCAGAAGGAGGCCATCGTTGGCCACGGTCCGCACAGCAATGTCGAACCTGGTCACCACTCCAAACTTCCCCCGACGCTCCATGTTGTTGATGAGAGCGAAACCCGTTCCGTCGAATAGGTAGCTAGGGATCCGACTCTGAGAAAACGCCAACTTATACCTGAGAGCGCAAATACATGCGGTGATATGAGACAAGAACAGGAGATACAAGGAGATACAACCAGGACCAGAGACACAACAGCATGAAAGGTTCAGATGGTGAGGTGAGATGTGATACCTGGAGCAGGGGGGCGTGGCCATCACATCCACGTTGTGTGTCTCTTTGAAGTTGTACAGACTGATGACGTCATTGTTGAGTGAGGCCAACTCAATGCAGCCCACAAAGGGTGCCAGGCTGAGGGGGGGCGGGAGCTGCACACAAAACAAACCCAACCCATGATGGCACTGTAGTGGTGGTGTGTGTTGTCACATGGGCAGCTTGGCCCTGAGCAACACTCAGTCTGCATATCAGAGAAGCCCAGCACTGAACTGATCTCTTCATTCAGATAGAATGGATGCTGCTTGGAACCACATTCATATGAACACAAAAGCTAGGACGGCCGGGAAACAAACGTCCAGACGTGAAGAGCAGACCACAGACCTGGGTTTGTGGTCCGACTGGATGGGGATGGAGGGCTGTGTGCTTATTTGTGGTTCCCAAGTACAAGACACATTCCCCTTGGGGCAATCAAGGTTTTTAACTTCTCTTAGAAACAAAGAGGAGAGTAAGTGTGTTACCGTGACGCCAGGAGGCACTCCGCCCACAAAGAACACTGTGTCTTTGGGGTCGATGTCGAACAGCGAGTCTGTGCCCAGCGCCTCTCCTTTCTGGATGAACTTCTGCTCATCTGAGGTGCTCTGGCTGGGGATGGTGAGGAACACCTTTCCGTGTCGGCCCAGCCTGTCACAAACACAAGCGTTAGCGCCTTTATCACACGCTGCGACATTAGCACTGGTTTCACTATTGACCTGGTGGCAACATCAGCCTTGGATGAACCGCTAGTGCTGCTAGCCTTCTTTGAGATCGAGGAGACCTGGGACACCTTTCACTTTTTTTTTTTTTACTTTGCTGACCTGGAATGTCGAAGCTAGTAGCGGTGGAGCAAAGTACCTCTCTACTGTGACGTAGTGGTAATGTTAGTAGAGGTGGAGCAAGGTACCTCTCTCCAGTGACGTGGTGGTAATGTTAGTAGAGCTGGAGCAAGTACCTCTCTACTTTAACGTAGTTGAAGACAGGAGGCCATTGGCTGACAGGCTTGGTGCTGAGTGGTATCTCCACATCCTCTCCTCCCAGGTTGAAGACGTACACCAGGTTGTCATTCTTGATGGCCAGGCCCACGTAGTCCTTCTTGCCCTGCAGGAGACACAGGAGACCCGTGTGTGAGGGCTAACCCTGCACAGAGCACACACCCATCCCTCCAACACGTTCCTTCTCAAGCTGTGGATTATTGATTGTATTGATGATTGTTTTGATAGATCGATTAATGTCATCATAATAATTGTATAATATGATACATACTTAACATATACCTATGTTTTAAAGGGGAACTCCAGTGTAAAATGGTTCTGGGATATGTTTAGTATGATAACGAGTTTGAACGTTTGATGTAGAGCAAAATAAATCCTATACGACGCAAAGCTAAGTGTTTTATCCGATTATCCGAGATGTTTTTATTTGATTCATGGGGGCTGATGCCCCCATGACTCTTTAATAAACTGTCTGTACACTTACAAAGTTGTCAATGCCTCGTTTTATATATTAAGACCCTCATTATACTACCAAAGAAGCGGCATTTTGGTAGAATCGGATAAAAACATCTAACTTAGCTTCACATCGTTTAGGATTTATTTTGCTCTACACCAAATTTTCGAACATCATACTAAACATATCCATGATCCATTTTACACCGGAGTTCTCCTTTAAAGAACCAATGAAGTGAATAAGATTGAAGAAGATCCAGATTGAAAAAGACAGAAGATGTAGTTGATGGGAGGAGATCAGAGGAGTCTGCTCTGACGTCAGAGAGATCAGAGTGCAAGAGGGCGTCGTGGTATTTATGGAAATGAGACTGGACTGTGAAAGGCGACTGTATCGGAGTTACACATGGCTCATTCTCCTTCTCTGTCCGGACATTCAGGCCACAAGCCCACGCTGTAACCATGACCACCATAAAACAAACCGTCTTGTTGGTTAAAATCATGAAATAAATATTTGATGTTAGCCTTTTCTGCTTTTTTATTTTTTTGTTTGTGCAGAATAAAAATTCTACCACTACGAGCTGTTGTTCACAAGAGATGCTTGAAACACTAGAGACCTGAGAGACACTAGCTAGAGGCTAACTAGAGGCTAGCTAGAAGCTAGCTAGAGGCTATCTAGTGGCTAGCGGGTGGTACACTAGGGCGCCCTGAGAGACACTAGCTAGAGGCTAACTAGGGGCTAGCTAGAGGCTATCTAGTGGCTAGTGGGTGGTACACTAGAGCGCCCTGAGAGACACTAGCTAGAGGCTAACTAGAGGCAATCGGTAGGTTAACTAGAGCTGCTTGAGGCTAGTCAGCGGCTAATGCTTCTTACTGAGCTTTTAGTGGAAGCCATCTTTTTCCATTGGTAAACATGAGTAAGAGAGGAGGATGGAAACAAGACATCCTTACGTTCCTGTCTCCAAGGTAGAGGATGAAGCGGTCTTCGATGGGGTCTTTGTCTGGGTCCACCCTGATGAATAAGCTGATGGAGGTGGAGGTCTTAAGCTCCTCCAAGTTGGAGTGAGGCTGCACCTCCACCGCAGACTGCCCGTCAAACTTCATGGACACCTGGACCTGTGGAACAGTTACACAACGCATGATACCATGCTCAGGGTCTGAAGGATGTTTTAACGTAATGTGAACGTCATGGTGATCTCACCTTCTTGGCAACGCTGCGTGCCTGGGCGATGAGCTCACGGATCCTCAAGATGTTAGTGGTCACATTGTTCACCGGCTTCTTCTGCTCCACCACCTTCAGCTTCTCCAGCAGCTCTGGAACCAGCAGGTGCAGGCTGTCCACTGCACACCAGGGACCATGGTAGACCATGTAGGTTAGTGTTCAACCATGTGGTGGTTTGTATGTCTATGAGTCACTTTAAATCTTATCTGAGGAAATCGAATCCAAATTTGAACTAATAATAATATAACAAATATAATGAATCCACTTTGATTTAACCTAATCTACTGTCATCTAACCTAATCTACTGTAGTTTTACATAATCTACTGTTATATAGTTAATCTACTCAGATTTAACCTCATCTACTGTAATCTACTGTTATCTTCTGTAATCTAACCTAATGTACTATAATATAATGTTATCTATTGTAATCTAACCTAGTCTAATGTTATCTACTATAATCCAACCTAATCTACTGTAATCTAATGTTATCTACTGTAATCTAATGTTATCTACTGTAATTTAATGAATCTGATGTAATGTAACCTAATCTACTGTAATCTGATGAATCAGTGTATGGTGTCATCTCCTGTCTCCATGGAGACCCTGGTACCTGCTTCCCCAGCGGAGGAGAGGGCCTGCTGATAGTCCTGAGAAGAGTACTGGTTGTCCTCCATGTTCTGAGCCCACTGCCCCACCTGCTCCATGATGGGCTCCATCTCATGCAGAACCTCCAGGGAGCGGTTCCTGGTCTCTTCTGCCACCTCCTGAGAGAATTCCAGCCTTCTGGGGGTTCTGTCTGTGTGGGAGCAGGACACACAGACAGTGTGTGGTTTGCTACAGCATTGGTCACAGCACATCAGGGCTTAGGTTCCAGCGGGGTGTGGTGAGGAACAATCAGGGTCACCTGGGTAGGCCCCTGGGTTTCCGTAGCGACAGGTGGCCTTACCTCCCTGCATGGCGTTGATGTCCTGCGTTATCTCTGCTAGTTTTCTGGTGTTCTGATCCATTGTCTCCTTGGTCTCCTCAATATACTTCTGTTTGTCCACCACCTCTGCTTCCAAATCTGTTGGCATCATCTTTATCAGTATAAACTTTGGTCACTCTCTGTATTGGTCCAGGCTCCTTGAGAAGGCCCCAGAGAGGAGACGGTCAGCCTCACCCAGCTGTTCTGAGTGCAGAGTTACCGACTGCTTGAAGACGTTCTCACTCTGAGTCACCACCAGGTCAAGCTGTGTGTTCATCCCAGCGATGGCCTGGAACACACCGCACACGCATGTATTTCTACCTTTCTGTTTGAAGTGTTACCGTATACCGTGTGGGTATTGAGTAAGGTACATCTCTGTACACCCGGCGCTCTCTGAGTGTATATACGTACGTCGTCCGCCCTCTCTGAGAGGCGCTGTGAGCTCAGCGCCGTGGCGTTGGCGTCGCCCACGTATTTCACGATGTTGTTATACACGTTAGCGGCACTGAGCGCTCTCTGGACGAAGCCGTTAGCATCGCTGGCCTTTAGGTCCCTGAACAGGAGAGGCATTACTTCAGATGACAATCAGAAGAGAATACAGTTACCACTCAAATACTAGTATATAAACACAACTATACTGTAGTGCTGTGAATATATGCAATATACAGGTGTTGAGGTGCGTACTGCTCCAGGTATATAAACAGAACGATAAACAGTTATATACTGTGTATATACAGTATGTGAATGTATATATATATACAGTATATATATATATATATATATATATATATATATATACTCGTATCATGTAATATCGTGTAAGACAGGTGTTGGGGTATGTACTGTATATAAACAGAACTATACACAGTTATATACTGTGTATACAGTATATATATATACGTACTGCTCTAGTGTGTCCGCCTGCAGCACCAGGCCAGCAGCGGCGTCCAGCGCCATCTGGACGCCCTCTGGATCCACCAGAGACAACGCCTCCAACCGCTCCTTCAGCTCCGCCTCCGCACCGTCCACCTTCGCATAGTACTGACTCACACTCTGACACACACACACACACAAACACACGCACACACACACACACGCTGAACGTGACACTTGACCAGCTACCTTAAGTGTGTGACCAGTGAGAGCTTGGAGAGTGAGGAGTAAAGAGACTGCAAAGTGAGGAGTGAGGTGTGTGGGGTGTGCAGAGTGAGGAGTGAGGAGAGAGGAATGAGATGTGAGGAGTGAGGGGAGTGAGGTGTGAGGAGTGAGGAGTGAGGGGAGTAAGGTGTGAGGAGTGAGGGGAGTGAGGTGTGAGGAGTGAGGAGTGAGGGGAGTGAGGTGTGTGAGGAGAGAGGAGTGAGTAGTGAGAGGAGTGAGAGGAGTCAGGGGAGTGAGGAGTGAGATGAGAGGAGTGAGGTGTGTGAGGAGTGAGAGGAGTGAGGAGAGAGGAGTGAGGTGTGTGAGGAGTGAGAGGAGTGAGGAGAGAGGAGTGAGGTGTGTGAGGAGTGAGGACTGAGGGTAGTGAGAGGAGTGAGGTAGAGCATGACCTACCTGGACCAGAGTCTCCACCTGCGCAACATGTGGTCCTGCCTGGGTGAGCTCCTCACTGAGCTCCTGCAGAGTGGAGCTCACGGAGGCGTGCTCCTCACTCAACCTCTGCTGCTTCTCCTGCGTTTCAAAATAAGAGCCTCCATTCATTTGGGATTTCATCATTTCATCATAACTCGGAATACATTACACACACACACACGGATATATACACATACAAACATCTTACACGTAAAACACACACACACAGTACTCTAGTACCATGGGATGTGTATTTTGTGTAGCTCATATTGAGCTACACAACTGAGTGCAGCTCATATTGAGGGACGTCCTGTGGGATGGTGTGTGGTCCAACCTGGCTTTGCCGGGACCGGAGGGTGCTGGCGAGGTTCTGGTCCTGGGCGTCGTCAACCTGCTGGGCCGCGGCCTCCAGGGCGGTCTGGGTCTGCGCCAGCTTGGACCCGAAGCGAGACAGCATCTCCCTGGAGGGTTCCACACGGCCTGCCGTGCTGACCAGCTTCTTCTCCAGCTGGCGGACCCGCCGCAGTACTGAGGAGCAACACCCAGCTTATCTTCAAACAACGCTGCATTGTTTAGCTTTGTTTAGCATACTTAAAGGTGGGGTATGGATTTCTCTTTTTTTTTTTTACCATTTTTGCTAAACAAGTTGAAATCCTTATCATAACCCACTTACAGCCATTGAGTCGGAAGCATTGAAACGGAAATTAAACATGTCAATCATCTGTGGAACATGCAGGGCTTGAAATACTCCAGCTAATCATTTTCGAAACCACCGAATAGCATTGGACAGTCAGTAAGTCAATCAAATGGTCGTACTACACTCCCCCTCCCCCGCTCCCCGCGTGTGACCCCTTCGTGCACGTACGCTACGTATACTACGCTAGCCTGGCTTGCTCTCGCGCATCTGTGTTTCGTGCATGATTGCGCGTCCATGTTCTTGGAATGGGTGGAGTCAGAGTCAGCGTTGAAGGAGAGAGGGTAGGACCATTTGAGTTGTGTATTTTCAAAATCTGCCAGCGTTTTGCTAATCCCATACCCCACCTTTAAGCTTAGCATAACATAGCTTAGCATCACATAGCATGGCGTAGCTCAGAGTCATGCACCACCACCACCACCCGGCCCTTACGGTCGTGGGCCTCTGTGGACTCGTCCGTGGCGCCGGGTTCTCGCGGGGCCAGGTCCAGGGTCCTCATCAGGGCAAGCATGTCCTGAGACTCCCTGACATTCCCCAGCTTGGTTTCCGGATCCAGGTCCTCTTGGACGCTATACAGCTCCCAGTCCTGGACCATCTCTGCGACCATAGATCAGACATACACACACAGCCTGCTAGAGTCTCTGTAGCCAGCAGACCACAGATACTGATGTTTTCATTTAGGAAACCAGAAGACCATTTGGCAACAATGTTCCCAAGCACCCCCGGTGGGAGACTGACGGTCTCTGCACATCGCAACACACAACCCAACCGGACCCCCCGGTCGTACCTTCGATGATCACGTTGAGAGAGGTGAGGTTGGAACTGAGTTGTTCGGCAAGCAGGAAGCTCCTCAAAGTGGATTCACCCAGACGCTCGCCCAGCACCTTCACTGCACCCTCCTGGAGACAAACGCACCATCATAGAACCACTGTTGGAATGCAAAACTAGTGTTAGAACTTCTGTTCAAACACAGCACGACGGTCAGAACTAATGTTCGAACTAGTTCTAGCACTAGTTCTAGCACTAGTTCTGTTCGAACTAGTGCTACAACTAGTGCTAGGACTAGTGTTAGAACTAGTTCTAGAACGTAGAGCTCCTGCCAGAGTTCTCCCATGTAGGAATGACAGAACCACTTTGTGTGATGCTGACTTAATTAAGTTGTCTTGTGGATATCATCAAGGCAACTTCATCTAATACCACACGAACACAACCACAACACACGAACACACACACGTCCTGACCGTGTGGGAGACCTCCTCCATGTCAGACAGCACAGCAGCAGCAGCTTGGTCCAGACGTCCTGTCAGCTCCCAGGTCTCTGAAGACGAGTTCCTCCAGCCTACCAGCTGGCTCTGACACACACACACACACACACACACTCACTATCTGCACACTTCCAGCACCATGTGCCCAACAGGCCTAGTACCTGTAGCCTGTCAGCGTTATAGTTGTAGTACAATGTGTAGTACAGCTGTAGTACTAGTACCTGTAGCCTGTGAGCAGTATAGTTGTAGTATTTGAGGCGGTCGTTGGCAGCAGCCCCAGAAGAAATGTTCAACACGCTGACCGTCAGCTGATCCAGAGTCTGATTGGACATCTTCATGTCGCCAATTAGATGCCAGATACACTCATCACAGCCTGACAGGAAATGGGAGGAGCCAGGAAGCAGAAGGTACCATGCAGGAAATAGAGGGGTGAAGGCAGGAGGGTGGGACAAAGGAAGAGGAGAGGTTGCAGGGAGATGTTAGCGATAACAAATGATGTTTCATTTGTGCGGCAGAAGAGGAAATTATACATGAAGATTAAATAACTCTTTGTATTTGTACACATACACTTAAGGCTTCAACATACTTCTGCGTCAACTCGACGGCGTAGCTACGCCGTCACCCCTACGGCGTCGTAGCTGTTTTATGCTTCTGCGTCGGGTTGCTTTGCATCGCGGTGCATTTGACCAATCACAGCCCTTGCAGTCTGCGTAGCCTGGACGCGTAGTTAATTTTTTTTTTATGTGTGCGTCGACCTACGGCGTAGGTCCGCAGCGACGCGTAGGGGTCCGCGGGGCTACGCCGTCGATTCGACGCAGAAGTACAAAACCGGCTTTACAGTACATAGAGGTGTATAAATGTTTATTCCGGTGTATAGGTGAGGTAAAGGTGTATTTAGGAATATTACGATGTGTAATGCTGTGTAAAGGTGTATTTAAGAATATTAAGATGTGTAATGCTGTGTAAAGGTGTATTAATGGAAATTAAGGTGTCTCAAGCTGTGTAAAGGTGTATTAATGGGTATTATGGTGTCTCAAGCTGTGTAAAGGTGTATTAAGTCTTACTGATGTTGCAGAGGTTGACAGTCGCGGCTTCAGGAAGACACTCCCCAGAGTGGACATCACAGTGACCACTCTCACACACACACTCTGAGGAAGATACAACATGTTATAATAACACACTGTCACTATACAACATGTTATAACACTGTCACTATACAACATGTTATAACACACTGTAACTATGCAAC
>JAOPJJ010000086.1:352951-363649 GCA_027122795.1 Enchelyopus cimbrius | reverse complement strand
AGCAGGTCTGACACACACACACGCACGCACGCACGCCCACACACACACACACACACAAACACAAACACACACACACACACACACAGTTGTGGTGTGGAGGTCTGACCTTTGTCCTTGAAACAATTAAGTCTCCTGGAGCCCCCTGAGACGGGACTGCAGGACTACTAACCCCTGAGATGGGACTACAGGACTACTATAGCTAGACAACAATGTGAGATGAGGATCAGGAGGGGGAGGAGGGAGGGGAGAACCACCAGATGTGAAGTCGTCCATCAGACATGAAGTAGGAACCACAGCATGTCGTCATAACAACCAACTGTAGCCGCAAACCTCACCGGATATTTACTTCATTAAATGAAAGAACCTCTGTGGAGAACCGGCAGAGGAAAGACAGCTGGAGGCTCCCCACCCCCTCCTGGAGGGCCAGCAGTGCATCATGGGACAGCGAGGACTGTATGGCTCCACTGTGCTGTAGGTCAGAGATGACATCACCACATCTGCATGCGCTGCTGTGGGAACCGAACACGACTCCACTATGAACCTCTGCCTGAATTATCTACATGTTAGGGTGAGTCATCATGTAGGGTTAGTGTTAACTAGTCATCATGTAGGGTTAGTGTTAACCAGTCATCATGTAGGGTTAGTGTTAACTAGTCATCATGTAGGGTTAGGGTTAACTAGTCATCACGTAGGGTCAGTGTTAACCAGTCATCATGTAGGGTTAGTGTTAACTACGGTAGTCATCACGTGCTCTAGGGTTAAGCCTATTTTATACTTCTGCGTCGAATCTACGGTGTACCCCCGCAGACCCCTCTGTGTCGCCGCGGACCCCTACGCCGTAGCTCGACGTGCACCTCCAAAATATGGTGACTACGCGTCGAGGCTACGCAGACCGCAAGGACTGTGATTGGTCATTGTAACTTTGCGTCGAGGCTACGCAAACCGCAAGGGCTGTGATTGGTCAAATGCACCGCGATGCAAAGCAACCCGACGCAGAAGCATAAAACAGCCACGACGCCGTAGGAGTGACGGCGTAGCTACACCGTCGAGTCGAAGTATGTTGAGGCCTTTAGTGTTCACTAGTCATCATGTAGGGTTAGTGTTAACCAGTCATCATGTAGGGTCGGTGTTAACTAGTCATCACATGCTAGGATTAGTCCAATCACAGCCCTTGCGGTCTGGTAGCCTCGACGCGAAGTTAACTCTCCTGGTGCATCGAATATTTTGTGACTGTCCGTCACTCCGCCGAGGGAAATCGGAGACGGCAAGGGCTGTGATTGGTCCTCTCACAACATCATTTCCGGAATTACTTTAGTTTGTTATTTACATTTGAAGCATTTTATTTTTAAGGATCATTTTTAGCCCCTTTTATTTGCAAGCTGCCGTATGGACGCATCAAGCGACTGTGAACGTCAACCTGTTTACTTTACCTGTTTACTTTGCCGACGGAGAACTGGCAATGCTCGAGGGGTCTCCGTAGTAACGGAAATGGATTACGTATAGGGAGTACGGAGAAGTATATCCCCGCCTTTAGTGTTAACTAGTTTATGTCCATCATTAACTGTTGAGGACAGGCTGCCCTCTAGGGGTGGAAATAGATGGTGCGGGGGAATTCAAAATAAAATGAGATTAAGTCGTTAAAAGAGAAAAGATTAAACACACAAACACTCAAAACTTTAGGTAGGACGTATTTCCTTCATAACGGAGAGAGTTGGCTGTGTGAGGTCAAGTTTAAAAGCATTGCTTCCCAAGTTAGTTTGACCTTAAAAAAATTGATCTTAGCTATAATTGATGAATTAATCACATAATCACTCAATTCTTGTTTACCAAGTACCTACATAAATGCACTTAGAATATTTAGGTTTTAACATAATACCAAAATAGAATCTTTATTTTGGAGATTATGATTTTTGCATTGGTTTGACTATGGATCATCTCCACGGAGCCTGCACACCACAGAGCCTCCAGGGGGGTCTGCGTATGGTGATTAGTTTGCACCCAGAGCGAGGTCTGGAGAGATGAGGCCACCCCAGGCATGGTTCCTGCTCATTGGTCCACTACTTGTGATAAGTTTAGAGTAATATTCACTTCTTACAAATTATTAAATACAGAGTACTTAGCCAACAGTGTATGTTTACTAACCCTCTACAGTATTTAGCAAATAAAGATGTTTAAATATATAGGATTTGATGAAGTGGAAGAAGAAAGACTCCCCGTTTAAACAGGAAATCGCTGGCCCACAAAACTTAAACAGCACACACACACACGTGTTGGTCGATTGATTTGGTGTATTTGTATTCCTGGTCACAGCGAAATCAGTACATACACCAGTTGATTGGACATGGGTCCTCAAAACACGGTCAGAAAGATCACTTGATAAACAGTTGTTTTACCATAAAATATTAAACATCAAATCATAAACACAATCTCTAAAACTTTGGCAGAGAGTTTGCGGTCAAAGGATCAAGCGGACGGAGAGTATGAACTTGACCAGCTGCTTGGATTCATGTTGATTGTCTGGGAGGAAGACTTGAGTCCTTAAGGCTGGGCTTGGCTATGAGGGAGAGCTGAACCCATCTGCTACTCCCTGACCTCATCCATATTTGCATCTGAGCATCAAGTTGAACTTATGATGGGCTGTCACTCATTTCCTGGGCGATTACAGTACTTTCTGTTTCAGAGACACAGTGGGAGAGAGCCAGATGACCTTGTCACATCTCACACCACGTGAAGGGAGCTCAATCCTCTAAAAGCCAGGTGGCCTCCCTCCTAATCTGTGGGGTCAGAGTCCCGTACGGTTACCAAGGGCCACTTCGGGTCCCCTATGAGCCCCTAGGATCACAGAGGTCCACCTGGGGTTCTGGAGGTCCATGTCTGTTCTGGTGTCTGTGAGGACGCTCGTGTTTCTCTGAACCCAAAGCTCATCTCTCAGGAGTTTTTGAGACGTTCTCGTGGATCTGGGCGGGCAGGCTGTGTTTCCAGTACCATGTTTACACCCAGAGATCACAGCAATAAACAAAAAACAATAATAAGGTACAAGATATGTATAACATAACTCTCAGCCCGAGCAGCATAAAGCCCATGACCACCTTTAGCTCAGCTAGCAAACATTCCCCAACCATTGCTGGCCTCAGCCACTGCGGACATGGAGTTTAAAAACGCTAAGATATTGAGTGATGATACACACACACAGACACACACACGTGTGTGTTTGTGTGTGTTACATACGTGTGTAATACACACACATGTCGACATATATATACACGCATGTAATATATATATATATATTACATGCGTGTGTATTATGTCTGTGTAATACACACACATATCTAGACATATATATACACACGCATGTAATATATATATATATATATATATATATATTACATGCGTGTGTATTATGTCTAGACGTGTGTGTATTACACACGTATGTAACACACACACACACTGTGGTGGTGAGGGACGACAAGATTGTTTTGGTCCATTTTGAATCCAGCCACAAACTTCTTAGCTCGTTTCAAGGAAAATGTTGACTCTCGGAAGAGCTAATCAAGAAACCAGCGGGAGAAGAGTCCGCCGGAACGCAGCGGGTGGAGCCTGCGTGTGTTTGTAGTCTGCGTGTGCTTGTCAGCAGCGGTCTGTTACAACAACACTGCACACTTACTCTGAAGGCTTAACTCAACCTCCACAATAAACGAGAGCTCTGCACACACCAGCAATATTCAAATTAAAATCATCTTGAACCAAGAACATATTGGCGAATCAGAATAAGCGATTGCAGTGACCGATGGTCGGCAGCAGAGGGCGCTGTGTCTCTGCTCGGTTCCTTCGCCTTAACATTCGTCCTCACCACTCAATGCGGATGTAGTATATACTGCTTAAAATACAAAAAAACGATGAAGTATAATTACGTTAAATATAAAACCTGATTATGCTGATGGTACTTTGTGACTACATTCTTCATGTTGCATAGCGGAGAGCAGGACTTGATTGGTCCTAATGAGTATTCACGCATAACCTCCTGACATCACAAACAGGAAATGAGCTGTGATTGGCCTTTGGGAGGGCAGAGGCCGGGCCAGGCACTAGGGTGAGCTGTGAGACCGTCAGGCAGAACCCACAGGCGAAGATGAGTCTCATTGTTGCCTTCAAAGCCTCCAGCAGATCAAAGTGAGAACATTTGAGGCCCTATATATTTCAGTCTTTTGCTATGAAAACCCCCACATTCTGTACATTTGGCAAAAAGCATCCCTTGTAGACATCATGTCCTCCTTTGGTTACATTCTGTAGATCAAAGTGTCTGAGCCCAACATCAGCACCATGAACTTCGCAACACTCTGGGCTCTCCTCCATGTAGGATTCAAGTGGATGGAAGGGGTGGAGAAGGTAGGGGTGGAGCAGGTAGGGTGGAGAAGGTAGGGCGGAGCAGGTAGGGTGACGTGGAGGGGCTGAGGGTCAGGGCTTCACTTAGCAGCTTGCCTGCTTGTTCTTGTGGTCCAGCATCTTCAGGGTGACTTCCTGCTCCTGGTGGCGGTGTCTGCGCTCCACCCAGGGGATGAGACACAGCACTGCCCCGCCCACCAGTGGGGGCACGCCGGCCAGGTAGAATGCCACGTCGTAGTTATGGAGACGGTCTCGCAGGAAGCCTGCCGTGAGGAAGGGGGCGAGACCTCTCTTTAATACTCACCGAGATAGGATACGCCAAGCCCATGACCCCTGACCTCTTGTTCCTCCCAACCCCTTACTCTGGGTTCACAAAAGCATGACCCATTGGGACAAACTCACATGAACATTATGTACAGACCTGCATTTAATACTATGAATTATGTTACTACTCACTGTAATACTATAAACTATGTTAGTACTCACTGTAATACTATGAACTCTGTTACTACTCACTGTAATACTAGGAAGTATGTGACTACTAACTTACTTTCTACTAATACTACAAGCCACTAACTAACCCCACAGAAGGATTGGTTTAGCTGCCCTGAGGACGTGGTAGAGGCCTGGTTGAGTTCTTACCAGCGACGGGAGGGCCCACGGTCATGGGGACGGACATGAGCCCCAGCAGGAAGCCGATGGCCTGGGAGACGTTCTCGGAGCCCACCAGCTCGAAGGCGATGGGGGCCATAATGCAGATGAAACAGCCGTCAAACAGACCCATGAGGAGACAGACGGCGATCAGTCCTCCAAAGATGTGACACAGAGGAATCATCATGGACATCAGGCCGATGACCAGGAACGAAGACACCTGGAGACACACGTGTGACACAGAGGAACCATCATGGACGTCAGTGTGGAACAGACCCTTCTTCTCCATAATCACAGTACTGAACAGAACCTTCTCCTCCATAATCACAGTACGGAACAGAACCTTCTCCTCCATAAGCACAGTACTGAACAGAAACTTCTCCTCCATAATCACAGTACGGAACAGAACGTTCTCCATAATCACAGTACCCACCTGGAGGTACACCTTGTTCACTCCTTGCACGTAGTCGGCGAGGTGGCCGAAGATGAGGCGGCCCACCCCGGACGTGACCCCGATGCACATCAGCAGGACCTCCTTGTTGGCGTCGGGGCCGAAGCGCTCCTCCACGTGTTTCATCTGCAGCCGACCCAGTGGTTAGTCCCCATTTGATCACTCATCAATACTCACAGTGGTTAGTCTTCATTTGATCACTCATCAATACTCACAGTGGTTAGTCCCTGTTCTGATCACTCATCAATACTCATCAATCAGTCCAGTGTTCAGACTGCTGAAGTGGGTTGTTCAGCAACCCGCAAGTTGCTAGTTCGATCCCCGGCTCCTCCTAGCTGAGTGTTGCAGTGTATCTGAACAGGACACCTAACCCGTACCTGTTCCTGACATGCTAGCTAGCTCATGGGTTAGCGTACCGTGTGCATGAATGTGTGTATGGATGTGTGAATGTGTGCATGTGTGTATCAATGAGTGAATGTGTGAATGACTGTATGAATGTGTGCATGAATGTATGAATGTGTGTATGAATGTGTGTATGAATATGTGTATGAATGTGTGCATGAATGTATGAATGTGTGTATGAATGTGTGTATGAATGGGTGAATATGAGGTATTCCTTGTAAAGAGCTTTATAAATGCAGTCCATTCTGAATCTAAAGGTATAAATACATATGGACCAGCCTTGTATTGACACATAGGACATATAGCGTCCTCTATGCTAACCCAGGAGCTAACAGCTGCACTGACCCCGTGTGGCCACGGGGCTCCCCACTGAGCCGTAGAGCAGGACAGGAGGAGGAGCAGGGGAGGTGGAGGAGGTGGAGATGTTGTTCATGAGATCAACGGTCAGCGTCGCTATCCGCAAGACCCCATGTGATCGCAGTCACATGATCCCAGATAACACCAGCATCAGCACAAACACTGTGTGTGTGTGTGTATGCGTGTCTGTGTGTCCTAGTAATTGTGTGTGTGTGTGTGTGTGTGTGTGTGTGTGCATGAGTGTGTGTGTTGGCTCGCGCATGTGTGTGTGTGTGTGTGTGCGTGTGTGAGTGTGTTTGTGTGTGTGTGTGTGTGAGCGTGTGTTTGCGCGTGCATGTGTGTGTGTGTGTGTGTGCGCATGTGTGTGAGTGTGCGTGCGTGCGTGTGCTCCTACCAGGTGTACGTAGGGTACGTAGTATCCGTAGAGTGCGGCCGGGATGCCGAAAGCCCATATGCGGTAACCTAGCGAGCGCCAGATGTTGAGGTTGAACACCTGGCGGAGGGCGGAGCAGCGGGTGCCAGGGCGGGAGGCGCGGGGCCGGGGGGGCAGCAGGGGGCGGTAGGTGAGGCTGGCCAGTGCCAGGATGAACATGAGGCCGCTGAGGAGCCGCAGCGTGTGGTGCAGGCCGGCGCTCTCCAGCAGCCGAGACAGCAGGAAGGGCAGCGTGATGGTGAACACGGAGCTGCCCGCAGTCACCATGCCGTTCACCAGGCCCAGGCGCTTCTTGAAATAGTGGCCCAGGATCACCAGGCTGGGCTGGTAGGCGAAGGAACAGCCGCACGCAAACACCACGCCGTAGGTGAAGTAGAGCGGCCCCAGAGACCTGGATAGACATCATATATAAACAGTACCAATGGATCAATATATACATATATATTTATACACAGTATATACCTATAGATCAATATACACACACATATATATATTAGGGCTGTCAAAAGATGTGTGATTTCTGAGATTTCTGATTAATCACAGGGTAGCTGTGGATTAATTACGATTAATCAACATTCCTAAATATGACCTTGAATTTCACAATTTGTCTCTATATTGTTGTTTGAACTGAAAGATAAATGACAGGAGGCGGACACATGTTTAACTTTTGTTTTTTATTCATAACAAATCCAAATGTAATTACCGAGATTGACAAATAACTACATTTGGCTACACGTAAGCTTGGCTATATGTACAACTTTCTCTTTCTTGGTAAAGTTAGTGGGAGCAACTTATATTCAGGTGCGCTCTATGGTCCGTAAATTACGGTATTCGATTAATCTTTAGTCAATCAAAACATCGTTAAATTTCCCTTTCTTACTTTGGAAACATAGACGTAGGCATTTGAGCCATGGCAATAGAAATATTGCTTCTTGTCATAAATCATAGGAATAGATTGTAGCCGTTTGACAGCGAGATAATGCGTTTTCAGGCCAAGGTTGTTTTAGGCCTATTGTTTTAGAATCTGCACGGTGCCTTTTATAATTTATGACTAATCCTTGCACACGGATAGCGCAGAAGTGTAACAGAAGGTAGATTGCATGATACAGTTACGTTTTTAAAGCATAAATCAAGGTAACCAGTTGTTTCGTAATATTCAAGTAAACAGTGAGTCATGGCCTACTGAGTAAAATGAGTTTGAATCCAGCGCAACACGGATCATCATATTTAGACTAAAAATATCCCGCTGGAGAATGTTATAGTAATGTAGTGGTCAGATATTCAGTTCTATATTATCATTCGGGTCATAATCAGCCAACATGTTTGGCGTGACGACGAGAGTACGGAGAGGGATCGCACTAATTCCACAAATTAACCATCTCGGGTTAACGCGTAAAATTTGACAGCCTAATAATATATATATATGTATATACCAGTATATATAGATCACAATATATACATATATACACATATATATATATATATATATATATATATATACACTGTATAAACACATTGGTAGACTATATTTACATTAAACACACTATAGATCAACTTTATTTGGCTGTTGAGATCAAAACACTAAAGGAATATGTTACGTAATAGTACATTAAATATTTACTCTAGTATGTCCCTTTAATATTGAAAGCTGCAGATTACAGTTACATCCATTCCAAGCTTGTGATTGGACGTTCCCTTACCTGACGAAGGAACTGGCCATTAGGCCGACGAAGCCCAAGACGGCTCCGCCCACAGCTGTCACACGGCAACCCAGGATGTCAGTGAACACACTGACGATGGGCGAGCAGAAGAAGATCATACCCATGGAGAGAGAGCCAACCCAGGCTGGGAGAGAGACATAGACACGCACCAGGAGAGAGAGGGAGAAAGAGAGAGAGAGAGATTAGATGCACTCATAATACAATACGGTTATGGTCTGTATGTATGTGTGTGGTACTGTAGTACTGTAGTCTAGTAGTAGCAATACTACTGAATACTGCAGTATTGTAGTTCTGCAGTGGTATATGGTACTGGAGTATTGTAGTTCTGCAGTGGTACATGGTACTGCAGTATTGTAGTTCTGCAGTGGTACACGGTACTGCAGTATTGTAGTTCTGCAGTGGTACATGGTACTGCAATATTGTAGTTTTGCAGTCGTACCTGGTACTGCAGCATTGTAGTTCTGTAGTGGTACATGCTACTGCAGTATTGTAGTTCTGCAGTGGTACATGGTACGTCAGTATTGTAGTTCTGCAGTGGTACAAGGTACTGTAATATTGTTGTTCTGCAGTGGTATTGCGGTATTGTTGTTCTGCAGTTGTACATGGTACTGCAGTATAGTCGTTCTGCAGTGGTACATGGTTCTGCAGTATTGTAGTTCTGCAGTGGTACACGGTACTGCAGTATAGTAGTTCTGCAGTGGTACACGGTACTGCAGTATTGTAGATCTGCAGTGGTACATGGTACTGCAGTATTTTAGTTCTGCAGTGGTACAAGGTACTGGAATTTGTAGTTCTGCAGTGGTACATGGTACTGCAGTGTTGTTGTTTTGCAGTGGCACATGGTACGGCAGTATAGTAGTTCTGCAGTGGTACATGGTTCTGCAGTATTGTAGTTCTGTGGTGGTAAATGGTACTGCAGTATTGTAGTTCTGCAGTGGTACATTGTATTTCAGTATAGTAGTTCTGCAGTTGTACACGGTAATGCAGTATTGTAGTTTTCCAGTGGTACATGGTACTGCAGTATTTTAGTTCTGCAGTGTTACATGGTACTGGAGTAGCGGTGCAGTAGTTCTGTAGTGTAGACACAGACTCCCTCAGAGACGACAGGAAATGACCTGTCCGTGGTCCGTCTCTGTTAGCCACCGGCAGACAGTCGACGGATTCCAGCCTTAGCGGATGAGTTGGGATATTATGGGATATTATGGGATAGCTGCAGGGCTGGAGCAGAGCTATGCTGAGTCGTCTGTCTGCTGCGCTGTGCCCAGCGGCTAGTACTGCCGCCCTACCCAGGTGGCCATGCTCTCTACCAGGGTCATAGCGGGTTCGTACCAGGGTCATAGCTGGGTCCTACCAGGGTCGTACTAGGGTCGTACCGTGGTCATAGCGTGACCTTCGGGAGGGTTAACCCTAACTCTGATACCCTGAGGGTTGGGATAGTTTTGTATATTTATTCAGTCTGGACTGAAGAGCGAATGAGGCGCACCGGGCAGAACGGCAGGCATTCCACGTGGAGAAGGGGGATGAGAGTGGGTCATGTGCCTGCTCTGTCAGCTGCTGTAGGTGATGTAGGTGATAGGGGGGTTTGTGGAGGTCTGGACTATGTGGTGTTTTTTCCCTTAGAACCTCCAGAATAACAAACAAGCCAGCATGCGTTAGACTGCTGAACATCCTCCACCTGGATGTCCCAGCTGGTAAACAAACACAGCCCTCTTAGCGCATTAGCCGCTCGGTTTGTCCACTAACAGGAGTCAATGGAAACTAGCAGCACTGAGCGCACCCAGCTGGAAACACTCCTCAAACTCCATGGAGCCGGCCGTTAGCCCGCTAGCTGTTGGCTCCATAGCGTTAGCTACACTGAGATCATGAACATTACTACTTGGTAAGGGTTAGGGTTATAGGGTTATAGGTAGAGATGCACCGATCGATCGGCAACCGATCGCAATCGGCCGATAATACCCCTATCGGTTTTGATCGGAGTTCTGAAAATAGACCAAAGCAGGCCGATCAGATGACGTTATTTCGGTGTGCGAACGAGGAAAACAGAACAGAAGCACGTGTGCGAGTGACTTCTCCGTTTCCTAACTGCAAGCGAATGCGTGCGTCAGTCACATGACTTTATGTTCTATTGGACGTTCCTAACTGAATGCAACGCGACTTATTTAAAGCCTTTAGTCGCTCTGTCCGTTTCTCTTTTAGTCGCGTTGGTCGACATGGATTCGGACGCGCTCAGATCTTGAAGGATCAGCTGATAGACACGCGACTATACATGACGTAACAAAGATACAATTTAACGGATTTAA
>JAOPJJ010000086.1:260509-270781 GCA_027122795.1 Enchelyopus cimbrius | reverse complement strand
CCCCACACAAAAAAAGCGCAGAGATAATTTTTTCTATCGGAGAGTCTATTCGTAAAAAAACACTAGGTCTGAACACGCCCTAAGGAGCCATCATCTCTGGTGACTCATCAACGACCCAACGTCCTCTGAATCTAGAACTCTGAGGAACAGACCCTCCACCACCCTGATTCGTCTCCTCATTGGCTGAGCTCAAATGAGGTCATGAGGGCTAACGAAGGGAACAAACACAAGGCTTCCTTACCTCTGCTCCGCCAGAGAAGCTTGTTCCATGGAGAAGGACCTCTGCCCGCCCAGCATCACCACCTTCAGACCAGAGCCCTCTGCATACAGCGCAAACACCTTACACACCTAGGGAACAGACACCTTTCACACCTAGCGCACACACTACACTCCGAGAGAACCAGCCGAGGTTCTAGAGGGTTCTAGAGTTCTAGAGGTTGTGCTGAGGGCTCACCTGCTGGGCCAGCTCTTTGGTAGGCAACACGACCAGCGCTCTGACCTCACACACCACCCGCCCACTTAGAGCCTAGGAACACACACACATGACCGCATCTATCTATACACAATCAATAGAAACACATGGACATGACCTCATCTATCTATATAGGATCAATAGAAACACACACATGACCTCAACTATCTATACAGGATCAATAGAAACACACAGACATGATCTCATCTATCTATACAGGATCAATAGAAACACAGTCATGACCTCATCTATCTATACAGGATCAATAGAAACACACACACACACCCACACAACCTCATCTTTCTATACAGGATCAATAGAAACACACACACACGCACACACATGACCTCATCTTTCTATACATGATCAATAAAACACACAGACACACATGACCTCATCTATCTATACACGATCAATAAAACACACGTGTCCGGCTCACCTGGACCAGCGGGACCACGAAGGCCAGGGTCTTCCCGCTCCCGGTGGGCGCGGAGACGCAGATGTCCCTGGGCCGGTACCCCCCCCGGCCCACCAGCAGGCCCTGCTCTACACCCTCCAGCAGCGCCGGCACCACCTGAGCCTGGACTGGAGGAAGGTACACCGTTAGCCACGCTGCCAACTACGATAACCTGGCCTACTCCACTCCCCAGACAGGGACGCTAACACCGCTAATGTGGCTAAGCTGGAGCTAGCCGTGGCCCAAGGTGAGTGCGTGACTGAATGTGTGTGAGTGGGTGAATGTGAGGCTTTTGTTATCACTAGTAAAGCTGGTTATCTACTCAAAATGACGGGGTTTCTACTGGTATAACTAGTATTACTAAATCTACTGTTATTATAGTTAACTGCCGATATAACTTGTTTTCAAATGGTATAAATGGTCATATACTGGTTGAGGTGGTTATCTACTAGTATAAATGGTCATCTACTGGTAGTACTAGTCATCTCCTGGTACTACTGAGGCTCCTCCTACCAGGGAAGAAACTGTGAATTTGGTTGTCTTGGAGCTTTTTCAGTAGTCCAGAGGAGACGCCCGGGACCTGGGAGACGGGGACCAGGTTCCCCCGGATGTCCCTCTGGATCACGTCCGGCTGGGCCAGCCAATGGGGCAGCACACGGCGCACCTGAACCCAAACACCGGCTTCTTAGCTTAGCTCACGGCTACATTAACACAGGTCACCGGTACATTAACACAGGTCACCAGTACATTAACACAGGTCACCGCTACATTAACACAGGTCACCGCTACAAAAAACACGGGTCACCACTATATTAACACAGGTCACCGCTACATTAACATGGGTCACCAGTACAGAGACATTGTTCACTACCATTACAGTGAGGGACAAAGTTCATTACCCTGTACTAGTCCACATGATTCACTGTCCATCGGTTCATGATACATACATAAGGAACTTACAAAATACTATGTATGTTACAGTATTCTGGGTGTGGTACAGTACTCTGGGTGTGGTACAGTACTCTGGGTATGGTAAGGTCTGGACTCGGAAGGGCTTTCATCCTCGCAGCACAACCTAAAGTCCCACTCCAGGAATCCCAGTACCTTTGGGACCACTATCTGCTGGAAGCCTCCGAGAACGGTGAAACCAGCCGGGACCACGGCCTCTTGCTTCTCCCTCTGCTCCTCTCCTCCTCGTTCTCCTCTTTTCTTTATATGCTTAGTGTTTTCTCCTAAACAAAACACAGTTAAATAAAAACACATTTACAATACGTCCATCTTAGGTTTATTGTTATATACATTTAATAAAAGGACAGATCTATTCATGAATGGGCTGTCACCACACACGTGCTCTTCGGTACGCAGGAGAGCCACTCAGTCGGGTACGTCCCCTCACTACCCTGACATCCCCTCCATACATCAGCAATACGCGCGCTCAGCGAACGCACCAAATCTAACAGTGTGCGAGCCATCAGGCGACTCACCAAAAAGATCCTTCTTTTTCCTTTTGCCCTCTTTCTTCTTGTCACAAGCATGCTCTTCGTCTATGACTGAAGCAGAAACCTCTGATGTTTCTGTTGGTTTGACTTTCTTCTTCTTTGGTTTTTCTGTCTGCTGCTGCTCTCCACTCTCTCCAGCCGCCCTCTTCCTGGTCCTCTCCAGGCTAGCTGTGTTCTGCTCCCTCTGCTTGGCCTTGCTCTGCAGCCTGGCCAGGAGCCGTTGGGACTGAGACTGTCTGACGGACACATTCTCCTCCACCTCGTCTCCCAGGTACCTGAAGACAGCATCGCATTCATAAACACATCTCATTCCTTATGATGAACATATTATTATCATCACACAAGTATGTGTTATTATCTCGATGACATTAATAATCGACATATTATTACATCACACACAACTCCATCTTATTAATAACATCACATTCAAAATGAACAGCACCTCGTCTTAACAAACTTGAGGTACAGTATCATGGATCAGCTCAGAAATAGCCCCCACACACACACACAAACACACACGCTTCAAGACAGTCTTACCTATTAACAACAAACAGAGACATGTTGGGATATCAAGTATCTACGAGCCAAACTATTTCCTACCCAATCCTCCACCCTCAAGACTAACCCCGTTACAGAACGTAATTAAACCTGACTAATTAAACAGAGGATTTACAGCGCTGGATTAAACCCATCTGCTGGTAACCATCCTGTCCACTAATCATGTGTTGCTGGTGTGCCGTAGGCGCGTAATGATGACGTAGGTCCAAATGATCAGAACGCGCACACAGTTAGAAACTCAGTTGATCTAACTGAAACTGCTGGCTTAGAATTTAATCAACCAAGTTCGAGTGTGATCTTGTTATAAATAACACCAACCAGTAATGTGATAGAACACAATCGCTTTTTATTGCGGCTTTGGGGGCCATCATACCACCAATCATAAGCGCGTAATCACGTCAGATTTTCTTCCACCAATCAGAAGCTCGCTCGGGATAGCGCGCTCCGTTTGAAACCGTAACTGCTAGTCCGTCCGCGATTGTGATGGAAGAAAAGAAAGGTTAACGAACACTGCTGGGTTTTATGGAAAATAAATAAACATTCGTCTCACAAATATACCCTTTAGTAAAATGTCAGGGCCGTTGGAGGAATCTGCAGTGAAAGTATGTGTACGAGTCCGTCCCCTCATAGAGCGGTGAGTTATAATGCTAACCTACAAGCTGCGTTCACTTAAAGGCCATGGTGCAGGTTTATTATATTTTATTCGAATTTGCGTATCTGCTTGTTGGTAATACACATTTACACGGTTATGCATTGTATCTGTACACATGTACACCTATTTATACTGCTTATTTATGGTGTGGATATAAGATCAGCAGCTTACAGAAGCTTAATGTTGCCTATAATGTAGGGTGACCAGACGTCCCGGTTTGACCGGGACAGTCCCGATTTTGAGTCTCGTGCCCGAAGCCCGACAAGACCAGTTCGGGACGCTATAGTGTCCCGGGTCCCGACAGTCCCGATTTTGAGTCTCGTCCTGACAAGTAATATATCACAATGAAGTTAAAGTATCCAGCGAGTTTTCGTGGTTGTTGTGTGTCTGCAAACATGCTGACGGCTTGTCCATGTGCCAGTACAGTGTGGTGCTGTCCTTACAGTTGTGTGGTGTGTGGTTCCCAGGGAGGAGAGGGAGGCTACAGATAGTTCAGAGCCGGTGCAGCTTTACTGGAAGGCTGACACCAAGTCCATTCATCAGGTAGACGATGGCACCCCCACCAAGAGCTTCAGCTATGGTGAGTTCATCTCTGAGGAGCCCCCTACCTGGGACCTACCTCTGTTATGTTGTTATTTACCGGTAGTTGTATTTGCCCTGACTTTTCATTAGAGGGGCCAACTGTCAAAATGTATAATTCTCATGATGTATAATGTTCATATTGTAATATTTGAAATTTTGTATTTTAATTTCCATTTCACTTAAACCTACCTCTACTAGAAGCTCTCTATCTTTGCTCTACTCATCAGATGTTATGGTCCTAGAGTACAAAAGTGCTACCAGCTGATCTTGACTGGATGGAACTCACTCCAACACATGACATCTCTGTTAACTTGTGGAGATATATGCTGGGTTTCCTTTGGTATTTTCAGAACAAAATAAAAAGGCCAAGTGATAGGACGTTAAGGATTAAATGTTTTCTACTACAAATGTAGATAAATGTATGGTTCTTTGAGTTGAGTAATCTGAAGCCTCATGGTACCCTGTGCAGATAGGGTCTTCAGCTCCAGTGAGACTACCAATCATCTCTATCAGGACATCGCCAAGCCACTGGTGGTCTCCACCGTCGAGGGATACAATGGTATGTCCAGACTTGATGTCCATTCTTGTTTTTTAGTGTACAAATACACAAACAGCAGAAGACCATGATAGATTTTGATGACATTATTGAACCAATGCACTATTTTCCAGGAACCATCTTTGCGTACGGTCAGACGGCCTCCGGGAAGACTTTCACCATGATGGGCAGCGACCTGGCCCCGGGAGTCATCCCCCTGTCCATGGAAGACGTTTTCCAGACCATCAAGAACGTGAGAACCATTTTGAGAGACAGGCTGCGTGCGGTGATCACCAGTGTGTGCGTGGTGATAACCAGTGTGTGTGGTGATCTCCAGTGTGTGTGGTGATCTCCAGTGTGTGCGGTGATAACCGTGTGGCTGGGGCTCTTGGGTTCACAGTTCCCCAATAAGGAGTTTCTCTTGAGGGTGTCTTACATGGAGATCTACAACGAGACGGTGACCGACCTGCTGGTGGACAGCTGGAAGAGAAAGCCCCTGGAGGTTCGCGAGACCCTCAATGTAAGCGCTGGACCTGTACCGTTATCTACCATTGTCACCTCATCGCCCTTACATCTCATCTCTCAATCATCACCCTTTCGTCGTATCCCTGGCGCCCTTCAACCCTCTTCTCACTCCAATGAGATGCTTGAGGTTGAATCCTGTCTCTCCTGAACCTGTAGAAGAACATCTACGTGGCCGACCTGACGGAGGAGCTGGTCACCTCTCCTTCTCAAGCACTGTCCTGGATCCGCAAAGGAGAAAGTAAGCCCTCAAGTCCAGTTAACCAGCTAGTTAGTGGCTTCATCTTCAATGAATCAGCATGTTACTGTTATATTGTCCAGTTGGCAAGATATATTTTTATTTTAACGTCCAGTTAACCAGCTTCTGAGTGGGTTAATGTTTAGTTTAAAATGCCTGTTGGTGATCTAATGACCAGTTGGTAAGTGCATGAAATTCGGAAGAGGTTAATCTACAGTTACCAGGATGTAGTGGGTACGTGCTATTATGTCCAGTTTACAAGATAGTGTGTTTAATAATCAGTTTAACCAGCTAGTTAGTCATATAGTTTCCAGTATAACCAGTGGGTGTTATCTCTCCAAGAAAACCGCCACTATGGGAAGACGAAGATGAACCAGCGTAGCAGCCGGTCGCACACCATCTTCCGTATGGTGAGAACATCTTTAATACACACCATCTTCTGTGTGGTGAGAACATCTTTAAAGGGGTAGTTCGACATTTTGGACATAGGACCTAATTTCCAAGTGAGTCAGGGTGTTATTTATCACCGGAGTCGTTATTCTAGTTGGGTTAGTCCGCTGGTGCTAGGCTAGCGCAATGGTCACGATTAGCCTGCCAATAAAAACAGTCTTACCCACTCCACAGTACACCTTTGTTGATAGAATGCTATAAATAAAACCAACCTTGCATGTTATTGGATTTTGAGGGACTTTTGAGTGTTATGCTTCCTGATAGTAGGCTTCTCAGCTGCTGCTGAGAAACTAGTCCCTCAAACTGCGACGATTCATGCGATGCGAGGATGGTTTTATTTCTAACATTATTCCATCAACACAGACATTTCCATCGATAGTCAGGCGTTTGCCTCGGGTGTAATGTGGTGTGGGTAAGACTGTTTTTATTGGCAGGCTTTCTCAACCGTTGACTTGCACTAGCCTAGCACCAGCAAACTAACCCAACTAGAATAACTAAATTAAATGTCTTGAAAACCTCTCCAGTGATAAATAACACCCTGAATAACTTGGAAATTATGTCCTATGTCAAAAATTCTGAACTACCCCTTTAACACACCATCTTCTGTGTGGTGAGAACGTCTTTAATATATGCTGGTGTGCTTGTTTGTGTCTTCCATCCTTTTGTGACTGGTTGTGTTCCTACCCCCGCCTCCAGATATTAGAGAGTCGTGAGAGGAGCGATCCGGCCTCTGGGGAGAACTCCGATGGGGCCATCATCGTCTCCCATCTGGTAACCTGGACAGAAATAGAATCAATAGTATTACTAGCCTTACTATTGTGTGGATTCAAGTGTTTGCATTATCAAACTGCAAATCAAACCCTTTGGAAACCTCCAAGTATGCAAGTTCAACAAAGACTTGGCTAAAGGAACCTTTGGCTGTGGTTCCTTCTCCTCTCGTCTAGAACCTGGTAGATCTGGCTGGATCAGAACGGGCTAGCCAGACCGGGGCAGAAGGTAAGTCACCCAGAAAACTGGTTTACTCCTGGTTAGTTTACTGTGGTTTACTAGTCTTGGTTGTCTGTACTATACTAGAATGAGTACATTTCCTGAAGCATACTGGTATTGATGAGGTCACTGGGGCGTGTCTTGGTTGGAGTCTTGTTCTAGGGTGTTCTTGTCCTGTCGAGTGTCCCATGTTGAATGCTTCTCATTGTGGGGATCCACGGGGCTGTCTTTGTGTCGAAGGTGCTCGCTTCAAGGAAGGGTGCAACATCAACCGAAGCCTTTTCACCCTGGCCCAAGTCATCAAGAAGCTGTCTGACGAGAGCCAGAGGTAGGAGGAGGTCTTCTGCACCGCCAGAGGGGTCTTCACCACTATCTGGTGTCTCATGTTCTTCCTCTTCCAGGGGCTTCACCAACTACAGAGACAGCAAGCTGACCCGCATCCTGCAGAACTCCCTGGGGGGCAACGCCAAGACGGTCATCATCTGCACCATAACCCCAGCAGCCCTGGAGGAGACCCTGAGCACCCTTCAGGTAGCTTCTAGACCTAGAGGGTGTAGATCTAGATGGGTTAGCGCATATCTGGTGCGCGTGCTCTTTCTCGCTGGCTTGCTCAGGTTTCCAGGAGATTGTGCATGATTTGCGGGCAACAGGGAGACGCTATTAATATGCGGGAGACTCCCGGAACTTGCGGGAGACTTGGAAAGTTTGAATAATGTAAATATGAAACTGTTCTTAAAGGTGTCCTTCACCGATAATGAACCGTTTTCATTTGCTCCTTTTGAGATATGATAGGTCACTCCTGCATATGCATGCTGCACGAGAGAAAAAAAAACTATCCCCAGTGTTTCCACCTATATGCATTCAATCATCATTCATCAATGTATTGTATTGCTCTTCCTTGTGAGCGCACCGAGTTTACCTCTGCGAGTGCCTGTCAGTTTGAAAAGCTCATTTTCAGCCGCGTTTTCATCCTGGATTGCACCCCTGGGTTTTATTTTTTATCAGCCATCTCGTATTTAGTTACGTGCTTTCTTACAATCGCTTCCCACGCATAAGCGAAAGGAGTTGCTTACTCACGACTTGCTACGTTGACAGTGAGCTGGGCTCGTGCGTAATCCTTGCGCTGCGCTGTCCACGTCAGACATTGGGAACGCGCGCCCGTGGTCCGTTCAGTTTTGTAACTTTTGTGTCGGCTTTAATACGATTCCCGAAGCCGATACCAGATCGGGGTGAAACCTTTAAGACGCACCTTCAAACGAATAGTCGTAGATTAAATAATTCAAAGGAATTAATTGCGATCCCAAACGAAATCCATAAATCAAGATGCACAATTCCAAACGATCAACCAATGAATAAACTACGAAACGAGCGATAGTATTCGATGTTATCCGGTGTCCGATGACGTGGTTAAAAAACTATATGATCGCCCTGTCTTTGTCCAGATGCAAAATAAAACACGTCCTGTTGTTCCGGTACTAGACATTTAAACGCACCTGATAATAAGCCGTCAATCATCTGGCCACAGATGATACCGTAAGCGAGTCATAGGGGGAGCAATCATTCAGAATAACTATAACCAAGGCATGTTGGACAAGAATATATAAATAATACAATCATTCTAAGCTTAAAAATTAAACATATAAATAGCAGTTTTCAAAAAGAAATATTTCATATATGAGCAATATGGCTCCAACACTAGATGTTTTAGGGCTAGCTCTGGATGGCGTAGCTCTAAAATGTGTAGATGGGGTAAAGGTCCAGTTCTTGAGTGTGTGTATAGGGTGGAGGTCTAGATCTAGAGGGTATAGGTCTAGACCTAGATTGTGGATGATGTTTTGTATCAAAATGAGAAAATCAATCAAAATGTAGACTTGTTAACACTTCAATCTAACTGGTGTAAATCTAGACTGGAGTACAGGTCATAGATCTAGATGGGTTTGATCTGCTATATAGGAAGGTCCATGTCTGATCAGTAAACCATGAGGAGAGCTGTTAATGAGGTCACTTCCTGTTATCAGTTTGCAAGCACTGCCAAGAAAATGAAGAACGACCCCCACGTGACGGAGGTGTCGGACGATGGAGCGCTGCTCAAGAGATACCGCAACGAGATAGTGGACCTGAAGCGCCGTCTGCAAGAGGTACCCCGTTAGCACTACTCCCTTTATACAGGAGGTACCCCGTTAGAATTTCTCCTTTTATACAGGAGGTACCCCGTTAGCACTACTCCCTTTATACAGGAGGTACCCCGTTAGAATTTCTCCTTTTATACAGGAGGTACCCCGTTAGCACTACTCCCTTTATACAGGAGGTACCCCGTTAGCACTACTCCCATAATACAGGAGGTACCCTGTTAGCACTACTCCCTGTATACAGGAGGTACCCCGTTAGCACTACACCCTTTATACAGGAGGTACCCCGTAAGCACTACTGACTTTATACAGGAGGTACACAGGAGGTACCCTGTTAGCACTATTCCCTTTATACAGGAGGTACACAGGAGGTACCCTGTTAGCACTATTCCCTTTATGCAGGAGGTACCCCGTAAGCACTACTCCTTTTATACAGGAGGTACCCCGTTAGCACTACTTCCTTTATACAGGAGGTACCCCGTAAGCACTACTCACTTTATACACGAGGTACCCCGTTAGCACTAGAACAGTGACCAGAGCACAGGAAAACAATCACATGGCCTATAACTGATGGGATGGCCATAACATACAACATAACAAATACAGAGAAACAGCTTTCAATGATTAAAAAGAAAATAACATCTTAATTTTGCCATCACAAGGAGGTACCCCATTAGCACTACTTTATACAGGAGCAACAACGTCCAACATAGCTGTTGGTGTAAAGCCTGGGTTCACACTGAGCACCACCTTTCACAGGTGTCCTCAGTAACCCAGACAACGGCCACAGAGAAGCAGACCCTGTCCCAGCTCCTTCAGGAGAAAGACCAGCTGCAGAAGGAGCAGGAGGACCGCATCAAGAACCTCACCAAGCTCCTGGTCACCGGCTCCACCATCCTTCCCATCAAGAAGGTATGAAGCCCTACGTAGTATTAAGTATACCGTATTATTCACCATACCGTGCTACTCACCATACAGTAGTATTCACCATACAGTAGTATTATTAATACCGTTGTATTTTCCACTCTATTATTCTAAATGTGGTAGTATTCAGGTATGGTTAATAGGGTAGTATTCAGGTATGGTTAATGGGGTAGTATTCAGGTATGGTTACAGTATTCAGGTATGGTTAATGGGGTAGTATTCAGGTATGGTTAATAGGGTAGTATTCAGGTATGGTTAATGGGGTAG
>JAOPJJ010000086.1:246969-258487 GCA_027122795.1 Enchelyopus cimbrius | reverse complement strand
TAATGGGGTAGTATTCAGGTATGGTTAATAGGGTAGTATTCAGGTATGGTTAATGGGGTAGTATTCAGGTATGGTTAATAGGGTAGTATTCAGATATGGTATGGTTAATGTGGTAGTATTTGTATGCTACGGTTAATAGGGCTAAGAGTATCACCAAGTACCTCGTGATACGATACTATCACGATATTTTGCTCATGATAACAATAATATCACGATACAGCGATTCTGCGAAAATTGATATATTGTACGCACACCCCTAATGGTTAATGGAGTAGTGTTCAGGTAAGTGGGCTCACCCAGGTTGGGTATAAGTGTTGCCCGCTCCTCATCGTCTGTGGGCCCACCTCACCCCGTCTCCACTGGTCGGTCCACAGCTCCCCAAAAGGCGGGTCACATGGGGTGGGAAGCTGGTCGGATTGGCTGGAACCACAGAAACCGACATGGGCCAATCAAATCTAAGCTGTGTTGAGCATTTTGGCCGCAAGAGGAGAGCAGACCGCTCTTTGATGGAGCTTATGGAAGGTGAGCATAAGACCTTATGTTCCAACCATCAATCAAGGAGACACCAGAACCTTCTGTACTATCAAACACATGGAGAGGTTCTTCATCTGTTTCTGAACCGTCCTCATTGTCTCTCTGGTGGCTCCCTGATCACAGAGGACGAGGAGTTTGATTCCCGCTGGGAGATCCCCGATGAGTCTTCCTATGAGATGGACACGACCGGGACCAGCTCTTTGACGGGTCGCGCCTATGGAGACAGGTGAAGCACGCTCTGGTGGGACCCAGCTCTGGGGGGACCCAGCTCCGGGGGGACCAGCTCTGGGGCCAAGTGGAGCAGTTCTAATGTTACGTTGCACCGGTCCTCTTTCATCTTTCATCCTGTTAGACACGTTTGACCATTTAATTTACCCCCCCCCCCAGCCCTCAATTTGTATTTCCGAGCGGGTCGGGAGAGAAGGAGGCCGACCTGGAGAGGAGTCAGAGGGAGGAGGCGCTTGCCCGCATCTCGGCCCTCCAGCAGCAAGTTGAGGTACTGGCCAGGGAGAAGCAGGAGGCGTTGGAGGAGGTGCATCGGGTGGAGCAGAGGGCTGGGGAGCAGGAGGTGCAGCTTTCAGCCCGGGCCCAGGAGAAGCAGGAGGCACATGAGAAGTTGGAGATTTTGGAGCTCCGCCTCGCAGACCTCGAGGCACAGAGCCAGGCCGCAGCTGGACCAGATGAACAGGTCCACAGAACTCATTCACTCATTCATAGACCCTGTTCTACTGATGGCATCACTCATTCATAGACCCTGTTCTACTGACAGAATCACTCATTCATAGACCTTGGGATATGATACATTTTAAAGGTCCCCTGCACATGCATGGCAGGGTTGATGTTGGAGTATAAATGGTCCAGTTTGGTGATTGGTTGAGGAATGGTTGATCCAAGCTAATCGTGTGTGTGTGTACGCCAGATGAAGAAGGAGTATGGAGAGGCCCTCCAGCTGTGTGAGACCCTGGTTTCCGAGAAGGTACGCCCTCCCATGTCCAATGCTAAGGCAGCTGTTAGGGTTTGATATGGAGTCTGTCTCATATGGGTAAAAGATGCGTTCTGAAACCTCTGTGTGTTGGTCTTTATGTATGTATGTGTATTGGCTAATGTGTGCGTGTTGGTGTATATATTGGTTGAATACATGGTTGTGTGTATTTGTATTGGTTGTGTGACTGGGTGGTGGGTTCACCAGGAGATGGTGTACGCAGAAAGGGATCACCTGAGGCAGGAGGTGGTGCTCCTGCTGGAGCAGGTGTCCTCCCTGGAGAAGGAGAAGGGCTTCCTGTCCCAGGAGCTGCTGGAGAGGAAGGAGGAGGAGGAGTTCAAAGCCCTGGAGGAGGACTGCAGCGAGGAGGACAAGGTCTGAACCATGAAAAGCTCTACACCTAAACACTGTGAATACATTGTGCAATATGTTTACAGTTTTACACCTAAACACTACCACTATGTTTTCAGTTTTACACCTAACACTATGAATATGTTTACAGTGTTACACCTAAACACTACAAATACAGTAGGCTGTAGCAATATGTTTACAGTTTTACACCTAAACACTACCAATATGTTGTACTAATATGTTTACAGTTTTACACCTTAAACACTACCAATATTTGTACAGTGTTACACCTCAAACACTCAACACATTGTGTTCTTCGCAGCTTAAACATCTTCACAGCTTATGAGTACGGTTACCTCATTACACCTTAGACATTTACGAGTACGTTGAAACCTCAAACATTACGAGTATGTTTAGCTTTTAACCTTAGCTTTTAACTCACACATTGCATACACTTTAAAGAATAATTTGTTGTTTTGGGTCTTATAATCTGGCAGAGAGAGTTGCATCGTGAAATCGTCTCCTTGAAGAGCACTGTTGAATGCTTGGAAGGGAAGTGCCGAGATCTGGAGGTAGGACTACATCCCACATCCACGGGCACACACAGCAACGTGGTGGAACTCCACACGGCAGGTAACCGGCTCCTGTGTTGTCTGTAGTCTCAGCTAGGCTCCACGTCTGAACAGCTGGCCCAGAAGTCCTCCTGGGCTAAGGAGCTGGAGTCTCTGGTACGTGAGTCTGGACATAAGTGGGAGGTGTGTGTGTATGAGTGTGATCTCTGCAGCAGGTGTGTGTATAAGTGTGATCTCTGCAGCAGGTGTGTGTGTATAAGTATGATCTCTGCAGCAGGGGGAGGACCTGTTGCAGCAGGTGTCTGAGCTGCGTCGCTCGCTGGTGGATGCAGAGAGCCTGACTCGAGACACAAGGAAGGAGTGGGCGGAGCTGCGCAGCCAGAACCTCTGCTTGAAGGAGAGAGATGCAAGTGTTACACACATCCACACTCAGACACACACTTGGAGCAGAAACTCTGTCGCACACAGAGTCCTGTACCAGAGAGAGACAAAGCATGTCACTTAACCCTAGACTTTAGGCGTGTGTGGTTGTAGGGCTGGGTTAACCCACTCTAGACCTGGGCTGAATCTACCTCTGTGCTGCAGGTAGAGCTGGGCTCCAGCCACTGCCAGATGGTGACGGAGGTGAGCGCTCTGCGCTCACAGCTTGAGAAGGAGAAGAGCCGCTTCAGGAGCATGCAGGCAGACCTCCAGAAGGAGCTCCACACGGCATTCGAGGAGAACACCAAGCTCACGGCTCTGCTTGACGGGAAGGTCCCCGGCAGTAAGAGTCCCTCTGAGTGATGAGACCATGGACCTGGTGAGGGACACCAGCTAGACCTCCTGACATTGTGACTGTGCTTTGGTTTGTAGATCTTCTGGAGAGAGTTGAGCTGGAGGGAACCATAGCTGCTCTTAAGAGTGAGCTGGCCGTATGCCGTGAGGCGGAGTCACACTTGATGGAGGTGGAGTCAGCTCTGAGGGAGCAGCTGAGGACAGCCCAGGAGGCGGAGTCAGCTCTGAGAGAGGAACTGCGGACAGCCCAGGAGGCGGAGTCAGCACTGAGGGAGGAGCTGCGGACAGCCCAGGAGGCGGAGTCAGCACTGAGGGAGGAGCTGAGGACAGCCCAGGAGGCGGAGTCATCTCTGAGGGAGGAGCTGAAGACAGCCCAGGAACAGCTCACTGTTCTGATGTCTCAGGTGAGCCAGGTGAAGGGTTTGTCTGAGGGCTTAAGTGTGTGGGACACTATGGGAGAGGGTTCCAATGGGTGATGGTTTGTGTGACGGTTACAGCAGTCCTGCTCGGAGCAGCAGCGCTCCTCTCTAGAGGCTCAGCTGAGCTGTGCCCAGGAGGAGAAGGAGAATCTGCAGGCGAAGATGTCCCACAGTGAACTCTTGAGGAGTACAGAGGAGCAGATGGGCAGGGACCTGCAGAAACAGGTACTGAGCCATATTTGTCCAAAGAAACATTTTTGTTATCCCTCGCTGGTGAAAAAAACAAGATAATGCTGCGGCCCAACCGAATTACAGGAGGTCTGATGGCTAGACCTTCCGTGTCCTAGCAGGCTTCGGGTGACAACTCGCTGAACCTTCTGGCATCTCCTATTTCCAACTGAAGCTTGTGTCCGCTGAGAATGCAAGCAGGTCAACTTGTGTCTGTCTCCCCACAGATCCAGAACCTGTCTGCTGAGCTGGAGTCTGTGAGGTCGGAGAGAGACGCTCAGAGCTCCAGCAGTAGCGCAGAGGAGGTGAAGAGGCTGGTGTGTGAGGTGTCTGCTCTCAGCCAGGAGAGAGAGCAGCTTCAGGGGCTCCTGGAGGCCCTGAGAGAGGAGAAGACCCAGCTCAAGATGGACCTTCAGGAGAACGTGGACATGGTAACTCAACACATCTTTCTTTCTTTGACCACACTGTAGCAATGCAACCATGAAAAAAGAGCTTTGTTTTCTACCCTCTCTCTGTGTTTTTTTCTCCCGCACCGAGCGTAAAAATAAATCGAGAAAAGTTCAACATTCAGGAAAAAGGCACTTTTTTATGACAACTGACCGATCACAAGCGGTGGATTCTTTGGTTGCTTGGTAACTAAACAAAGAGATCACTTTTTTTTTTACTGATAACTTTATGCGTTCACTGAACAAAGATTACGGAAATAAAAGACCACTTTTCCATCCGAAAAATCATCAGAACTGTTATTAGCCACCCATAGACAGTAAAAGCCAAAACCTTTCTGAGGGTACGAATAGACACTTGAATAGACACTTCTTTTTTTTATAGCCTGTTCACCTTTTCCCTATCACAAACAATGCTAGGTGTGAATACGCCCTTAATGTGTTTTGGTTTTTCCAACCAGATGATTGAGAACCAAGACGAGCTTCTCACTGCTTTGGGGACAGTCCGTGAACAGAAGGAGCAAATCCAACGCCTGGAGAATCTCCCCACAGACATCCGGACCACTCCTGCTCTGGACTCTGCTCAGATAGAGGACCTTCAGAACCACGTAAAGAAAACCACTGTATTCAAGCTGCATATTGACATAATGTTCAGCGTGTTGTAATGTTCTACTGCTAGAATGCCTGGACATGATGAACAAAGGATGAGTAGTTTAGCCGTGCTAATGGAGCTATGAAGGTGCTCTCACTCTAGTCTAGCACGCTGTCCTGCTGTGAACCTTTAGAAACGAGAAAAAAATTGTATGCGATATCTGTAAAGACTGAATGTCTCAACGTTGTGTTAGGTGAAGGCTCTTAACGAGGAGCTGGATTTGGTGAGGTCAGAGAGAGACGCTCAGAGCTCCAGCAGTAGTGCAGAGGAGGTGGAGAGGCTGGTGTCTGAAGTGTCTGCTCTCAGCCAGGAGAGAGAGCAGCTTCAGGGGCTCCTGGAGGCCCTGAGAGAGGAGAAGACCCAGCTCAGAGAGGAAATGGACAACAAAATCCAGATGGTACCATGTTTAACAAGACATTCCTTTGAGTTCCTATTGAAAGCTGCATGAATGGACATGTATCCAGTAGAGGGCGGAGAGGATCAGGTACTGCTGGTCCATCATCCATTTTTTCCTGTCAACACTTTACAGTACAATAATGAACCATTAGGGTGAACCCTAAAGATTTAAGTAAGTTAAACATTCCTACATTAACATGAACATAATTACCGTAAGTTAAATGTGCAAACAGGAACTCCAATTGTACATGTATTATTAGACCATTAGTTTATTAATGCTTAATAATGCATCCGTGTCAATTAAAGGCTAATTACAATCTTATTGTATGGTGCTACTGAACAAAGTCCCCATGTCATGCTCCTTTCAAATGGAGAGCTGGTTGAGTGAGCTTCTCCAATAGTTAACACCCGTATGAGGCATTACTGTCTCTTCAGGACATAGCCCAGCATGACCATTCTCCTCCAAAGATGCGCTCCCTGAGGTTGGACTACAGGGCCCACAACCAAGCAGTTGACGTCACATGCTGTCATATCAGCTCAATGTGTCCCTTCAATCTGGGAGGAAGTCTTAAGTATGTTCACGTCTTTTGTCCTCACCCAGATACTACAGCAGCAGCAGCAGCCCTCGCTGAGCTCTGAGCTGGGATCACTGGACCAGCATACGGTGAGTCCAGGAGGAGCACGTCAACGCTGCCTGTACTGTATCTAGTGGATGTAGTGTACCCAGAGAATGTTCCCAAGCTGTTTAAGAGTCTGAGCATGGTGTGTCCTGTGATGGCCAACAGACAAACGACTTCCAAGAGACACTACAGACTGTCACTGAACAAAAGGACCTCTTGGAGATGGAGCTCCAGCTCTGCCTGCAGAAGGTTAGCACTCCTGTTCTCTGATCTTCTGTGGTGATCTGCATCTCACTCCTGTTCTCTGACCTTCTGTGGTGATCTGCATCTCACTCCTGTTCTCTGACCTTCTGTGGTGATCTGCATCTCACTTCTGTTCTCTGACCTTCTGTGGTGATCAGCGTGGTGTATCAAGAAAGGCTTCTTCCTAAGTGGACAGGGCTGTTGTCAAACATTTCCCTTTGTGTTAGGTGAGGGCTCTTAACGAGCAGCTGGAGTCTGAGAGGTCAGAGAGAGACGCTCAGAGCTCCAGCAGTAGTGCAGAGGAGGTGGAGAGGCTGGTGTCTGAGGTGTCTGCTCTCAGCCATGAGAGAGAGAAGCTCCAGGGGCTCCTGGAGGCCCTGAGAGCGGAGAAGACATGCAAACCAATCCACATGGTACCAATTCAAATATCAACCCTCATGTAGAAGATGGCTATCTTTGCAATTGTGTCCACTAAAGGCTACGTTGCTCCCCATGGCCTCTACCCAGGAGCAGCTGAATCTGGAGCAGAGGGCTGACCAGCAGAACACCGAGCACATCCTCACCCTGCAGGTAGGTGCAGCACAACAGAAGGTCTCCTCTGGTCTCTAGTCTCTCATGCTGAGCCTGCCTACTCTGCCATCCCTGTCCACTTCCAGCAGCTGGAAAGCAGTGAACTCAAGGAGGAGTTAGCCCGTATGGGGCAGGAGAAGACTGGACTCCAGGAGGAGTTGACCTCTATGGAGAAGGTGAAGACTGGACTCCAGGAGGAGTTTACCTCTATGGAGGAGGAGACGTCTGGACTCCAGAAGGAGTTGGTTTCTATGGAGGAGGAGAAGACTGGACTCCAGAAGGAGTTGGTCTCTATGGAGCAAGAGAAGACTGGACTCCAGGAGGAAAAGACTGGACTCCAGAAGGAGTTGACCTCTATGCAGGAGGAGAAGACTGGACTCCAGGAGGAGTTGGTCTGTATGCAAGAGGAGAAGACTGGACTCCAGGAGGAGTTGGTCTGTATGCAAGAGGAGAAGACTGGACTCCAGAAGGAGTTGGTCTGTATGGAGGAGGAGAAGTCTGGACTCCAGAAGGAGTTGACCAGTATGCAGGAGGAGAAGACTGGACTCCAGGAGGAGTTGACCAGTATGCAGGAGGAGAAGACTGGACTCCAGGAGGAGTTGGTCTGTATGCAAGACGAGAAGACTGGACTCCAGGAGGAGTTGGTCTGTATGCAAGAGGAGAAGACTGGACTCCAGAAGGAGTTGGTCTGTATGGAGGAGGAGAAGTCTGGACTCCAGAAGGAGTTGACCAGTATGCAGGAGGAGAAGACTGGACTCCAGGAGGAGTTGACCAGTATGCAGGACCAGAAGTCTGGACTCCAGAAGGAGTGGACCAGTATGCAGGAGGAGAAGACTGGACTCCAAGAGGAGTTGGTCTGTATGGAGGAGGAGAAGTCTGGACTCCAGAAGGAGTTGGTCTCTATGGAGCAAGAGAAGACTGGACTCCAGGAGGAAAAGACTGGACTCCAGAAGGAGTTGACCTCTATGCAGGAGGAGAAGACTGGACTCCAGGAGGAGTTGGTCTGTATGGAGGAGGAGAAGACTGGACTCCAGAAGGAGTTGGTCTCTATGGAGGGGGAGAAGACTGGACTCCAGGAGGAGTTGACCTCTATGCATGAGGAGAAGACTGGACTCCAGGAGGAGTTGACCTCTATGCAGGAGGAGAAGACTGGACTCCAGGAGGAGTTGACCTCTATGGAGGAGGAGAAGACTGGACTCCAGGAGGAGTTGACCAGTATGCAGGAGGAGAAGACTGGACTCCAGGAGGAGTTGACCAGTATGCAGGACCAGAAGTCTGGACTCCAGAAGGAGTTGACCAGTATGCAGGAGGAGAAGAGGAGCCTGAAGATGGAGTTTAAGTTGCAGCAGGAGAAGGTGAAGGATAATATTTTATAACCACAATAGTTCATCACCAGGATGTTTCATTACCACTCTAGTCATCACCATCGCTTCACTACCACTCTAGTCATTACTACTTGTCATCACCATGGTTTCATTACCACTCTAGTCATCACCATGGCTTCATTGCCACTCTAGCCATTGCCATGGCTTCATTACCACTCTAGTCATTACCACTCTAGTCATCACCATGGCATCATCACCACTCTAGTCATCACCATGGCATCATTACCACTCTAGTCATCGCCATGGCTTCATTACCACTCTAGTCATTACCATGGCTTCATTACCACTGTAGTTGATCATGTGTTTGGTCCTGGTCAGTCTTCATCTGCCCTCTGCGAGGTGATGGATCCCCATGGTGACGGCTGCGATGCGGTTGCTCCTGACGACGATGTGTGGTTGAGACTGAAGGACACGACTCACCGTCTCAAGGTGATGCTCACACATAGAGCCAACACAGACCACCCAGACTGTATGAACCCAATGACCTACCCAGACAATTTGAACATAAATCCTGGGGTAACTGGTTTGGTCCTCCTCACCAGGGGGTCACTGGTCTTGTCCTCCTCACCAGTGGGTCACTGGTCTGAGGATCCGTACCAATGGGTCACTGGTCTGGTGGTCCTCACCAGGGGGGTCACTGGTCTGGTGATCCGTACCAGTGGGTCACTGGTCTGGTGGTCCTCACCAGGGGGTCACTGGTCTGGTGATCCGTACCAGTGGGTCACTGGTCTGGTGGTCCTCACCAGGGGGCCACTGGTCTGGTGTGGACCAGCAGGTGTTCACTGGTCTGGTGGTCTGTTTCTCTTCAGGAATCCGCAGAGGGCTTCAAGCTGTTCATCTCCAGGTGTTCTTCTCACAGCGTCGGTCTGCTGGACAAGACCTTACAAAAGATCTCTGTGGTCAGGGAGCAGCACTACTCGTCCCTGCCCCAGGCCCTCCTCCGGCTGTGGAACCAGCTCATTAAGCACAACATCCAGGCAACCCAGGGCCTGGGGGACACTGCGGTACACACGCCCTCTGCTTATTGGTCCATATCGCTTCTGCTCAAACACAATGCTTGTTAGCGCGATGCTAGCTGTAAGCTAGTCAGGCGAGCTCAAACAGAATGTTTGTTAGCGCGATGCTAGCTGTATGCCAGTCAGGGGAGCTCAAACAGAACGCCTGTTAGTGTGATGCTAGCTGTATGCTAGTCAGGGGAGCGCAAAACACAGTGCTTGTCAAGGTGGTGCTGATGCTTCCGTCTGACCACTGCAGCGTCTGCTGAAGTGCTGCGCTATCGACTACCATCGGTGCGTGGAGGAGCTGGTGCACAGTGACCTGGACACGCTGGAGCAGCGGCGGCTGCAGGACCTCCTGCTGAGCTCCCCCGTCGCCCTGTACGACGAGCTGCACACCCAATGGAAACACCGTCTCACCGGGCTGCTGGACCGCAGGGAGCAGCACCTGCAGGTAAGGCCTGCTTGACAGAAGGGGGGGGGGGGTTTGACCTACGTGAATCGTGTAGAATCTATGAGAAAATATAATATAATAATATAAAGGGGGGGGGGCTGGTTCAGAGTCTCTGAACCAGCCTCAGAGATTCAGTGAACTGCGAACAGGTGTGCGTGCGCAAAGAATGTCTGTTTTCAAAAGCTATTTGAATATATATTTGAATTTGGAATATTCGTTGAACAGCCCTAATCCACACCACCATCAGAAGCTGGTGCGCGCGATGTGATGCATTCGGATGGAATGCTTACACCGTGTCCTAACTGCAAGCGACGTGATCGAATGCGTGTGACTAAATCAGTTACGTTACTTGTTCTATTGGACTGTCCTAACTGAATGCGATGCGACTCAGTGCGACAGAACGCGATGCAACGCAACTTCTTTAAAGCCTTTTAGTCGCTCCCGTTTCTACTTTAGTCGCATCGCGTTGATTGACATGGATTTGGACGTGCTCAGATCTTGAAGGAACAGCTGATAGACACGCGACTATACATGACGTAACAAAGATACAATTTAATGGATTTAATGTGGACACAGAACATTCAGAGCGACGCGATAGACAGTCGCATAGTCGCTTGCATTTAGGACACGGTAAGAGCAGCCAATCACAGGGCACATCACGAGCCGTATACACACACCTCTCTACCAGGCCCCTTCTTGTGTGCTACATGCGCAAGCGTAGCGCAAACACAGTCTGGTGCGCGTGCTCTTTCTCGCTGGCTTGCTCAGGTTTCTGGGATATTGTGCAAGCTTTGCGGGCATCAGGGAGACGCTACTATTATGCGGGAGACTCACGGAACTTCCGGGAGACTTGGGATTTCTGAACAATGTAAATAACAAACTGTTCTTAAAGGTGTCTTCAGCGATAACCTGTTTTTACTTGCTCCTTTTGAGATACGACAGGACACTCCTAGTTGCATATGCATGCTGCACGTGAAAATGTTAATCTCCTCCTATGGCATGCATTAACCAATGTAAGAAAATAGACGTAGGTTTGTGCATTAGTATTCATGGCCTCTCCTACCTTGGCTTGCTAACGCTAACATCACTGCGACGGACAGTGCTGTTAGCCAATCAGAGGCAAGTTATTTAAATGTAATGAATATTTATGAGTAAGAGCCGAACAGGTGTTGTTCTTCCCTCCCGACCCCTCCACCAAACTAGAACAGCCTGAAACAGAACCACTGTATTGTGTGTTTTAGGTTATCTTTGCCAATACAATGTATTAAAATCTGAATCACATAACATTGTATTGGCTGTCAGTCATGATGGAAGAGTAGACAAGTTAAGTTACAGCCTGTCCACCATCATTGATGCATTAACCTATTTGCATTAAGCCCTTACCACATTGTGCCTCATATACTGTAAATGTTAGACCCAGTGACAGGCTGGCAGTGGCGGTTTTAGGTTCGGGCAGACCAGGCAGCCGCAAAGCGCTTTTCTATCATTTATAATAATCTAAAAATGCATCAGATTGATGCTTTAAAATATGGAATATTTTCTCACCTTTTTCACCCCTGACCAGTTTGCATGTCTGATTGAAATAATGATTATCGAAGAGTTGCTACCAAGATTTACTGGTAACCCTTCCTTTTACGATACAGTATTTACCAGGTATTTATCTAGTAATAGTGTGGTACTTTCTAGCGTATTATTTGGTATTTATAAGGTATTTACCAGGTATTTACCTAGAAATATTATGGTACTTTGGCATGTATTTACCTAGTAATATAATGGTACTTTCAAGCTTTTTATTTGGTATTTATGAGGTATTTACCAGGTACTTATCTAGTAATATTATGGTACTTTCCCAGGTGTTTATTTTATGTGGTATTTATGAGGTATGTACCAGGTATTTACC
>JAOPJJ010000086.1:231838-242698 GCA_027122795.1 Enchelyopus cimbrius | reverse complement strand
ACTTTCCTGGTAACTAAGATGAAACTGTACCGTAAAAGGAAGTCCTGTCTGTTTGGAGGTTGTTACCAGGCTCTTTCAAAACATACCCAACATTAACTGTAATTTTTACATTCAGTTGACTTAAAACCTCTACCAGGTGGCTACAACAACATTAGGTTAAACATCGCATTTTCATTTTTTTTTAAACTTTTATTATTCAAAATAAACCAACACATATTAACCAAATATAAACCAAAACATCTAATGTCTAAAATGTGTTCGACGTACGTTAGACATGAAGCAGACACCTAGGCGATTGCCGGCGACGACACCGGCCACGAGGTCAGCTCTTTGGCGAGAACAGCTCCGTCGTCTGCTGGCGTTGCTGTAGATAGCGTATTGTGTGACGTCATCAGCAGACGAAGGACCCCGAGCAGATTTGGAAGCCGAGCCGATCTGGTACCTACACCGGCAGTCACTGAACTCCGACTGTATTTCGGAGCAACGGACCTTCGGAGCAGTGGATAACGGCACATCGGACTATGGGCTTTCGGTCCACTAGGACATTTGTTTAACTATTGTAACATTGTAACTAATGCTAGCTGTCTTTAGCTTTAGCTGAATTAGTTAGAGTTGGCTAACGTTAATATTTGCTTAAAAACAAACAAACGGTGCAGACTGAATTTCTAGTAATTAAAAAAAATATGAAAATGCGATGTTTAACCTAATGTTGTTGTACCCACCTGGTAGAGGTTTTAAGTCAACTGAATGTAAAAATTACAGTCAATGATTGGTACGTTTGGAAAGAGCCTGGTAACAACCTCCAAACAGACAGGACTTCCTTTTACGGTACAGTTTCATCTTAGTTACCAGGAAAGTAGCGATGTTTAACCTGGTAATGTTGCTGTAACAACCTGGTAGAGCTCTCAAGCTGAATGAATGTAAAAATGACAGTAATGCTTGGTAAGAGCCTGGTAATACCATGGAAAGAGGCACCACTTCCTTTTACGGTACAGTTTCATCTTAGTAACCGGGAAAGTAGCGATGTTTAACCTGGTAATGTTGCTGTAACAACCTGGTAGAGCTATCAAGCTGACTAAATGTAAAAATGAATCTTAATGCTTGGTAAGAGCCTGGTAATACCATGGAAAGAGGCACCACTTCCTTTTACGTTACAGTTATCTTAATTACCAGGAAATTCGGGAAGCTGAACCTGGTAATGTTGCTGTGCCCACCTGGTAAGTACATTGTTTGAAAGCAAAAATGACAGTACATCTGTGGCAAAAGCCTGGTAATATAGAAAGCGACAGCTAATTGATGGGTAAAATGGACCTATTCCCATGACTAATAACCAAACAATGCGGAAACATTTATTAATAGTTACTACAGTATTTCTTGGTACTTACCGTATAAATAACAAATAATAAGCTTGAAAGTACCATTATATTAGTAGGTAAATACCTGGTACGTACCTCATAAATACCACATAAAATAAACACCTGGGAAAGTACCATAATATTACTAGATAAATACCTCCTAAATACCAAATAAAAAGCTTGAAAGTACCATAATATTACTAGGTAAATACCTGGTAAATACTGTACCGTAAATGGAAGGGTTACCGATTTACTTTGGTGCCCTACAAAAAGGATGTGTGCTAATACGCCAAGAGATGGATCCCATACTTACTGACTCAGTAGGAGAGGGGTGAAGGCACTCTGTAACACTTTATAACAAGGTCCCATAATAAATAGCAAACTAGTCATCATATTTTAGTTACTAAAATATCTATTTGGCAAGTTCATAGTTTTTTCATCATTAAACACGTACAGTCTTTCATTAAAGGCACACCATACATTTTTAGGTTAATTGTACAGCCTCTTATTCATTGATGATCACAACACAAAAAAAAGTGTTGCTCAGATTTTTTTGGTCAAACAGCAACGAACACCAGTGACCAGTCGGTGAGTTTCACAGCTTTGCAAACAAACGTTTAATGACTGTCATTGGTCTTCAGGACCGATGACGATTGGTCCTATTTCCTCTACAGTGCCTCGACAGTGGGGCTACAAAAAAGCAAAACCTCTCCAAACACAGCATTTCGGCAAAATGAACACCTGAACTGATCAATTTCATCATAAACAAACTGGAAATAAGGCTAAAAGTGTAAAATACCGGAATACTCCTTTAAGGCACCTTATTATAAAGTGTTACCAGGCACTCTGCTAGGGTCTGCTCACCAGCGGCTCAGTGCTGCTAGTGCATTCCCTCTGAGCCGGCTGTTCTCTGGGTTTCAGAGAAAGACCTCCTTGCTGGAGGGTTTGGAGGCTCAGCTGGGGGGCGTGCCCGGCACCCTGGAGGCTCAGCTCGGGGATATGAGTCACTTCCTGGAGGGTCTGAGGGATGTCTTCAGCCATACACCCGTAGACCTCCACACCCTGGAGGACTTCCTGTCTGCTGAGCTGGAGCGTTCTTCCACTGCTGATCAGCTCAACGCCAATACTCTACAGGTCAGACACATTATCACCTAACCCGCTGCAAGTCAGACATTATCACCTTACCCGCTGCAGGTCAGACATATGATGACCTAACCCGCTACAGGTCAGACATATTATCACCTAACCCGCTACCGGTCAGAGATGTTCAAACCTAACCCCTAACACATTCACAGATGTACATTTGGACTTGCAGGCTGTGGTAGAAACCCGGGGAGGAGTTTGGGCTGAACTGGAGGTGCTGAGAGAGGAAGCCTACGCTGGACTGGAGGAGGAGAGGTGCAAGACCTCCACCTTGCTCAAGGCTCTGGACAACGCTCCCATGAAGACAGAGCAGCTGCAGCTCCTCAAGGACAACCAGCAGCTTCTGCTTCAGCTGCAGATCTCTCAGAACCGGCTCACAGTAGGTCCATTTCACCCACATAACCAACTCACAGTAGGTCCATTTCACCCACAGAACCAGCTGCAGTGTGTCTTGCTGCAGTGTGTCTTGCTGCAGTGTGTCTTACTGCAGTGTGTCTTGCTGCAGTGTGCCTAGCTGCAGTGGGTCTTGCTGCAGTGGGTGCTGCTATAGTAGGTGCTGCTGCAGTGACTGCTGTTGTGTTGTCTGCAGGAGCTGCGTCGGGAGCTAGATGGGCTGGAGGAGGTCCAGCAAAGGTCCACAGAGCGGTTGACCAACCACAAGAGGACCACCCAGCTGCTGCAGACGGAGCTCCAGGATGCTTGTGCTCAGATCAATGACAAGGACACGGCCATCAAGACCCTCAGGAACAAGCTGCGGCTGTCGGAGGAGGTCAGTCTATAACCTCTAGCTCTATACTGTACTAGAGAGGTCAGTCTATCACCTCTAGCTCTATACTGTACCAGAGAGGTCATGGGCTATGAAGCGCTCTGTTTCAATGAGTGTGATGGTGTGGTGTGTCAGACGCAGGCCCGGATGCAGGCGCCTCCTGGTGTGTTGGAGGTGGAGCAGCTCCGGAGCAAAGTGCTGAGGCTGGAGGGGGATGTCAGCGCAGCTACCAGCAAACACAATGAAGAGTAAGAACCGCTCTGCCAACCATTCACCCTACTAGAGCAGGTAGGGATCAGACACTTGGTGAATGCTCCACTCTGCTAAGAGGCAGGTTCTAAACTGTAGAACCTAAAGGAACATCAGATGGAGATCCCTTTAATCCAGTGTGATGATGATGATGATGATGCATCGGTTGGTTCTCACCCAGACTCAGGTTAAAGGTCAATCTCTCATATCATGAATTCATTCATTCAAAGGGAATGACTTTGTATTTGTCAAAGGAATACATGTGTTTCCATGGCTCCGGAACTCTCCCAAACTTCCCCAATGGGCTGAAGTGTGTGTGTGTGTGTGTGTGTGTTGGTGCAGGGTGAGGAGTCTGAGCAGTCTGCTGAACATCAAGGAGGAGAACCTCAGAAAGCTCCGAGAGACACTCAGGAAGTCCCAGCAGGAGCAGCAGGAGTCCTGTAAGCACATCACCCCTTCCTGCTCCTTAATGACCTGTCTCTGTATTGTCTATCCCCTACCTGCTCCTCAGTGCAGTGACCTGTCTCTGTACTGTCTAACCCCTACCTGCTCCTCCTGCTCCTCTCTGTACTGTGTGAACGCCTCATCATGATGCAGACCTTCAGGGGGAGGACCTGTACTGCAGGCTCACCAACACTCAGGGCTCCAGCGTCCAGAGCAGCAGTAGCTTAGAGCGGTCCAAACTAGAGGAGGAGATGGGACTAGTCCGCCTGAAGGTCACTGAGCTGCAGAGGTAACCGTTTCTATTCCTCTTGCTCTCCTTCACATCTCAGCATTGTCATGATCCAACGTTCATTCTTTCTGACCCTGGCTACCAAATAATTTCTTTATCAAACGTGAGGTTATTCACTGAAATGTTGACCCTACTGCGGGTGGGGGGGGGTGAGGGCCCCAAACTCTGGTCCCTAGCACCAGAGGGGAACTCTCCTCTACAGATACTCATAATGGCTTATGTGATGTGATGAACCCTACAGCCTGGTGTCCAGCCAGCAGGCTGAGATCTGCAGCCTCCAAGCGGAGGTGTCCAAGTGGAAGTCCAGGGCCGTGGTCCTCAAGGAGAAGAGCCGGGCAGAGCGACCGCGCTCGCCAGCGGCAACCACGCCCTCCAAGAAAAGACTCCTCCCCCCGAAGGCCTCAGACTCCTCCCACTTTTTCAGCTCGCCCAAGAGGTTCCAGGAAACGCCCTGTACGGCCCTAGGCTCACCCCAGAGGGGCGGAGACTCGACCCGGAGGGTACTAGAGTCTCCTGCCAACTTTCTGGATTCCCAGACCGTGTCCCTCAGCTCCGGGCTGCTTGGCCCCGCCTCCAGCCTGGGCCCCGGCCTGGAGAAGATGACCAGGAGTCGCCCCACGCACTTCTTTGATAACTCCATGCTGGGCATCCATCCAGGTGGGTCCATGTTCCCCTGCACAACACTGGGCCTGTGCACCGTTGATACTGGGTGGACTGGGTCTGTTTATACTGGGTCTACTGGGTCTGTTTATACTGGGTATACTGGGTCTGTTGATGCTGGGTGTACTGGGTCTGTTTATACTGGGTCTGTTTATGCTGGGTGTACTGGGTCTGTGTATACTGGGTGTACTGGGTCTGTTCATACTAGGTGGTAGAGATGGCGAAAATGTTAAATATTCTTGACCGGTCACCGAGCCTCATTAACCGGTTGTTATCGGTTAACCGCTCCGATTAAAATGTGCTATTTGAAACAACAGCCATTTTGAGCCGCGCCAGCCGCCTGCTATTTCACTGCTATGTCACTCTGCTTATCTCTCTCCCGTTCTGCCTCCGACTCACACACACACTGTCCCGGCCCCGCTCTTCGCGTCACTTTGACTCAGTGCCGCGGCTGAGCGGCTCATTTAAGAAAATTACCGCTCCGAAGAGACGCCGCTTGTTTAGTTTTTTGGAGGAGACTGTAGTGCTAATAATAATAAAGCAAGATGATGGTTATCATTAACATATCTGTTACCATTGAATATCCTGAAATGTAATAGTTTGCTACGACTAGTTTGCCGGCTGCAGATATAACTCTAAATACAAACAGCTTAAATGCGTCATTGATCGCCAGTTGTAGTATATGCGCGAAACACTCAACTGATACCCAGTCCACCCTTTCAAGAAGGTTGCAGTCACGATGAAGTCTTACAGCTTATTATATAGTTTTGTCCACTGTCCATAATCATTTTGAGATCATTTTCTCCTTCGCTCGCATGCTGGAATAAGACTTGAGGAGAAATTAAACAGTGGGCTACAGACGCGGTGTCTGACCAGTTTCCATTATTTCACCTCTTCTGTTCATCTTTTAGTGTGAAGTGAAACCACACACACTCCACAGTTCAATTCACACTGACCCCAATAGTTTTTTAGCCGACAAGCAGCAAGATTGACCGGTTAAGGTTGATACGGTCAACCAACGGTTAACGGCCATCGGTTAATATCCCTACTAGGTGGACTAGGTCTGGGTGTACTGGGTCTGTGTAAACTGGGTATACTGGCTCTGTTTATACTGGGTGTACAGGGTCTGTATACTGGGTGTACTGGGTCTGTGTATACTGGGTCTGTTTATACTGGGTGTACTGGGTCTGTGTACTCTTGGTATACTGGGTCTGGGTATACTGTTCTACTGGGTCTGTTTACTGGGTGTACTGGGTCTCTGTATACTGGGTGTACTGGGTCTCTGTATACTGGGTATACTGGGTCTATTCATACTGGGTATACTGGTCTGTGTACTGGGTGTACTGGGTCTGTTTATACTGTGTATACTGGGTATGTTCATACTGGGTATATTGGATCTGTTTATACTGGGTGTACTGCGTCTGTTTATACTGGGTATACTGGGTCTGTTTAAACTGGGTATACAGGGTCTGTGTATACTGGGTCTGTTTAAACTGGGTATACTGGGTCTGTGTATACTGGGTATACTGGGTTTACTGGGTCTGTGTGTACTGGGTCTGTGTATACGAGGTTTTCACCACATACTTTGTGTCAGGCTTATGTGTTCATTTTGTTTCTTTAATCAGATATTCCTTGTGTTCCCTTAAACATGGACGAGCCGACTGAGACTATAGAAGAGGGTACTGTGTGTGTGTGTGTGTGTGTGTGTGTGTGTGTGTGTGTGTGTGGGTGTGGTGGTTAATGAGCACACTCCAGGCACCTTTCACTGAATCAGGAGGCATCATGTCAGCTTCATGAGCTGCAGCCCATGGACACCCTGTTCAACTCTTTCACTAGTTTTGTTTTCAGGCTCTAACCTGTATCTAGTTTTCAGACTCTAACCTGTATCTTTGTTTCAGACTCTAACCTGTATCTTTGTTTCAGACTCTAACCTGTATCTAGTTTTCAGACTCTAATCTGTATCTTTGTTTCAGACTCTAACCTGTTACCTGTATTGGTTTTCCAGATGCTTCTACGAGCGTGGACGGGAAAGACCAGTGTTGGCCACTCTCTCCTAAACAAGAGGAGATGTGTAAAACGCAGTGATAACTTTTTGTTTTAAATATAGATGCAATGTACATGATTCATCTGTTCTTTCAAAGTATTTTACGATTTAGCCTTCTATTTTGACAACCAATAAAGAATTTAAGAAATAAAGTGTCTGAATTGTGAAATGCACTTCATAACACTGCCCAGGAATTAGGCCACTCCCAGCTCATCAGCATCACATGTGCTGAGAACACTTGTCATTGGCCGGATCAACTGCCCAGAAGGACTTGTGCGACCTTTCCTTTGGTAAAGGATCCTGCAATTGAAGAGCTTAGGAGCGCCTACCGAGAACACACACTTGTTTAGAGGTCTGCCAGGAGGATTAAATTCAAAGCACTTTATTCGTCCCCAAGGGGCAATTTACAGTAGCTTATTTCAATAAGGGACACAATCAACAAACATAAGCAGCGCACCTACTCCACAATCAACCAACACACACATTTCACAGACACTGCACAATCACACAACACACACCGCACATCATTCAATACAGTAGTTTTTAAAGTGCTTCAATTAAGAAAGTGCATATGGCTATTTCATTCATATGTTCATGAGTCAGTGATCATTCCCAAATATCCCAGAGGAAGGACTTTAAACTGGTTTAGTGGCCTGACTGAAGGAGGGGGGAACCAGTGAAGACTTATGGTACATCTAGAAAGGCCTCAGCCTTGGTGAGGGTTAAAGCCTCAATCTATATAGTTAGCCTAAAAGTACAAATACATGGGGTACTTCTTCCTGGGTCTGCTGGTACATTTATGCATAATACGATCGGGTATAGAAATGTCTCTTGCTTCATTTAATTTACTCCGACCATCCCACTTTTACTTTGAAGGCAGCTGGGTTTCTGCACTCTGATTGGTGGGACGGAAATGTGTCCTGTTGACGTAACTCTTTGTTATTAACCAATCGGCTTGCCGTCAGCGTCATCACGTTAGACGAAGCAGAAGGCGCGGGAGCTTCTGGTAAAACTACTGAACATTGAAGACAACAAACTGGTGACTATTCCAACGTGTTAGCATGTGAACCGTTGAACATTATTATACAATAATTATTATGATATTATTATTATTATTATATTGTACTTATTGGCTAACCCCCATGGCGTTCGTGTCCTTCCTATAGGTTTAGAAATGTCCTTTCTTTAACGGATCTAAAGCCACAACCACAGTCGTAAAGTAAATATAACCAGTGTTGGGAAGGATACTTATAAAATGTAATCAGTTACAGAATACAGAATACAAGCTCTAATTTTGTAACGTATACCATTCTTTTACTTCATTTAAGTACTGTCATCTAAATACTTACATAACCACTGTTTTACATTTTATCAAGTGTAAATCAAACTACTATTTCCAAGTTTGTAAGATCCATTGGTGATGTCAGCAATAGGAATAGGAACAGCAGTATTATAGGATAAACTGGAACATTATACATTTTGTTAATGTACAAGATTCATCTCGCAGAAATATTAGAATTTGAGTTAAAAAATCCCAGAAATTAATATAAGAAGGATTCTAAAAGTAACCCCTTAAAATGGCCAAAGTAACTGTATTCTGAATACCACTCAGTGAACAGTTAACTGTAACCAAATACAGTTAATCATATTTTGTATTCAGAACATGTCATCCAGAATACATGGATTCAGTTACTTCCCAACACTGAATATAACTATAATGCAATGTGTAGGACTGGGTTCTGGATCCTATGTGATATGATGCCTGCTTCTCCTCATGTTCCAGTCTCAGAACAGCATGGCTATGAGAAGCGAAGCCCGGGTGGAGGAGGTGGAGGAGGAGGAGGAGAACTTCGGCCCTCAACCTCTAAGTCGACTGGAGGTAGGGCTTGAGTTTACGTTGTTAGGGTTGTTTCCATAACGTCTCGCTCGTCCTTTATATTCTGATTCAGCACATAAAGATGTAGAAGGATGGGAGATTTATCATGGATGTAATTAATGAAGAAGAGTGAATGACAATTGATAGCTGTAATCAAGGAGAAGAGTGAAGGACTGTGCTGTTGCAGCAAAGTGGGGTGAGCAGCACTGACCTGAAGAAGCTGGAGGAGGCTGGATTCCACACCATCGAGGCGGTGGCCTACGCTCCCAAGAAGGAACTGCTCCACATTAAGGGCATCAGCGAGGCCAAGGCTGACAAGATCCTGGTAGGTACTTGGATCAGCGCGTAGGGTTAAGTAGTACTTTATGAACCTGCCGACACACTGGAAGGGTTAGGTAGTACTTTATGAACCTGACAACACACTGGTAGGGTTAGGTAGTACTTTATGAACCTGACAACACACTGGTAGGGTTAGATAGTACTTTATGAACCTGACAACACACTGGTAGGGTTAGATAGTACTTTATGAACCTGACAACACACTGGTAGGGTTAGGTAGTACTTTATGAACCTGACTACACCCTACCAGTATGTTTTCTGGTTACTAAAGTACTGTCTAACCCTACCAGTGTGTGGTGTGGTTACTAAAGTACTAGCTAACCAATGGTAAGTTGAGGCAGGACCTAGTACAAAGTGATGATGACGTTGGTGTTTCCTGGTAGGCAGAAGCTGCCAAGCTGGTGCCCATGGGCTTCACCACGGCCACAGAGTTCCACCAGCGGCGGGCGGAGATCATCCAGATTTCCACAGGCTCAAAGGAGCTTGACAAGCTGCTACAGGGTTAGCCACACGCAAACACTGCTTTTTTAGCTTCTTCCAATTCAAATATTGCGTGTATGTTTCCCCCAGAGCAAACAAGGATATACTGTACGTTTCCCCCAGTCCAAATTAGGGTATACGGTCTGTTTCCTCCTGACCAAATAAGGGTATACTCTGTAATTTTGCCCCAGACCAAATAAGGGTATACTGTCTGTTGCCTCCTGACCAAATATGGGGATACTGTATGTTTCCTCCAGACCATATCAAGGTATACTATATGTTTCCTTCAGACCAAATAATGGTATACCATATGTTTCCTCGCAACCAAATAAGGGTATACTGTATGTTTCCTCCAGGCCAAATAAATGCAAACTGTATGTTTCCTATATACCATATAAGGGTATACTGTATGTTCCTCCAGACCCTATAAGGGTGTACTGTATGTTTCATCCAGACCAAATAAGGGTTGATTATTGTCTTGTTGCAGGGGGAATGGAGACCGGTTCCATCACAGAGATGTTCGGAGAGTTCCGGACGGGAAAAACCCAGCTATGCCACACTCTGGCTGTCACCTGCCAGGTGAGTCCAGTCAAACCAGAGCCAGTACAAGCCAACCTGTGTTGGCGTGTTTATGCTGGCATCAAGGTGTCTCTAGGTTGGGGGAGGTTTGTCAGCTCTGTGTGTTGGAAGGAGTCTCCTTAAACGAGGCACTCCCTGTTGACCACCCATGTGTCCCTAGCTGCCCATCGACCAGGGCGGAGGAGAGGGCAAGGCCATGTATATCGACACCGAGGGAACCTTCAGGCCTGAGCGCCTGCTGGCCGTGGCTGAGAGGTGAGCTGTTTGATGTTCTACTCTACTAGCCCTGTGTGCTACTCTACTAGCCCCGTGTGCTACTCTACTAGCCCTGTGTGCTACTCTACTAGCTCTGTGTGCTACTCTACAACCCATTTGTTCTACTCTAGTAGCCCTGTGCGCTACTCTACTAGCCCTGTGTTCTACGGTAGCAGCCCTGTGTGCTACTCTACTAACCCTGTGCGCTACTTTACTAGCCCTGTGCGCTACTCTACTAGCCCTGTGTTCTACTCTACTAGCCCTCTGTTCTACTTTACTAGCCATGTTCTACTCTACTAGCCCTGTGTGCTACTCTACTAGCCCTGTGTGCTACTCTACTAGCTCTGTGTGCTACTCTACAACCCATTTGTTCTACTCTAG
>JAOPJJ010000086.1:213231-230487 GCA_027122795.1 Enchelyopus cimbrius | reverse complement strand
GTGTGTGTGTGTGTGTGTGTGTGTGTGTGTGTGTGTGTGTGTGTGTGTGTGTGTGTGTGTGTGTGTGTGTGTGTATTGTGTGTGTGTATTGTGTGGTTCTGTGTGTGTGTGTGTATTGTGTGGTTCTGTGTGTTGCGTGTGTGTGTGGTGTGGTTCTGTGTGGTGTCGTTCTGTGTGGTGTGTGTGTGTAGGTACGGCCTGGTGGGGAGTGATGTTCTGGACAACGTGGCGTACGCCAGAGCCTTCAACACAGACCACCAGACCCAGCTGCTCTTCCAGGCGTCCGCCATGATGGCAGAGTCCAGGTCAGTACTTCACCCTTTGGCCTGGTTTTGGGGGGTGTTTGCTCATGGGTCGCTGGGCGGAGGCAGGCAGCAGGTCCACATCAGTGTAGACTAGGGGTGTAACGGTATGTGTATTCGGTACGGACGTCACGGTTCGATGCGTGGATTTACACATAGAATACATGCTATAAAATTGGGATGGGCAAAACGATTCTTTTCCAGGAATCAGCTATTTCAGTTCCCTTCAATTTCACAAATGGTTTGTTCATTCCGTTCCTCCAGTTTGTACAAAAAATTACAAATAATAGGCAGGCACGTAGGCAGCAACAGCCCCCTTGTGCAAATTTCTTATTTACGTGGCCATATTTTTGTTTTATGTAAAAAAATAAAATCAGTTCCCTTGTTTTGGGACACAGTTCTCGTCGTTCACCTTCGGGATTTGTTCTTTCTGACCGATCGATGGAGAATCGCCCATGCACAGTTCAGGCTGTTTCAGCTAGCTCAGACTGTATGCCAGTGGGTGGTTCAACCTCCATTGTACCAAACTCGTACCGAACCGTGATGTCTGGACCGAGGTATGAACCGAACCGTGACTTCAGTGTCCAGTTACACCCCTAGTGAAGACCCTGAGGGGGAGCTGATCTGAACCCTGCTCCCACTGCAAGAGACGCACAATATGGATTTGGAAAAGCCCTGGATTCTCCAGGACTTGAGATGACCGGTGTGTGTGTGTGTAGGTACGCCCTGCTCATCGTGGACAGCGCTACAGCTCTGTACCGGACAGACTACTCGGGCCGGGGCGAGCTGTCTGCAAGACAGGGCCACCTGGGCCGCTTCCTCCGCATGCTGCTCCGCCTGGCAGACGAGGTGAATGCCGCTGCCTCCTCCTCCTCCTCCCTCCACGCCTGACCGGCACCATCACCTCCCAACTCCTCAGGGAGGATCTCCGCTGCTCCTGCTCTCTGGAAGGTGGGGTTAGAAGGGTTTCCTACCTGCACTTCATCCTCTTCTCCCTGTTGTGACTTCAGTTTGGCGTAGCCGTGGTGATCACTAACCAGGTGGTGGCCCAGGTGGACGGAGCGGCCATGTTCTCGGCTGACCCCAAGAAGCCGATTGGAGGAAACATCATGGCCCACGCCTCCACCACACGGTCCGTAGTCCCACCCAGCACCACCCTACCATCTGCTACACCTGTCAAATGACCAGGAACCTTTGAAGAGATGGTTCTACAGTGAGTGTAGAACCATCACACTCTGGTACTGTTAGTGTTGTAGAACCATCACACTCTGGTCCTGTTCCAACCATCACTACTGATTGGCTGCTGTTCGCAGGCTGTATCTGAGGAAGAGCTCTGATTGGCTGCTGTGTTTGCAGGCTGTATCTGAGGAAGGGCTCTGATTGGCTGCTGTGTTTGCAGGCTGTATCTGAGGAAGGGCTCTGATTGGCTACTGTGTTTGCAGGCTGTATCTGAGGAAGGGCAGGGGTGAGACCAGGATCTGTAAGATCTACGACTCCCCCTGCCTCCCGGAGGCGGAGGCCATGTTCGCCATCAACCCTGATGGCGTTGGGGACGCCAAGGACTGAGCCGTCGCCATGACCACCTGACCATATGACCGGGCCGGACCGGACCGGAGACGGCGTCACTTCAGTTTTTCAGTTTGTAAGACTTCTCCCTGCATGGTCCGGATGCCTGCAGCTAGGAAGCCCCGGAGCGGCCTCCAGGGGGGAGGCTGGACTGACGGGGAGCGTCATCATCATTTAAGGTTTCTTTGTTTTGGGGCGACTCCGTCCTGATGTTTGTTTGAAGAAAGGAAAGTGCAGATCTGCTCGTTTTGTATATTTTAAAATACATCCCTAGAATCTTCTGTATCTGTACATAAAATGTAATAAATGTTTTAATGTGGACCACGCCGCGCCGGTTTCAGTTTCACGCTTCACAAGACAAGCATGTGGCTGAAGAAAATACTTACTTACAAACTTTAATTTCACTTCATTACTTACAAACTTTAATTTCACTTTGTTACTTACAAACTTTAATTTCACTTCATTTCAAATAGAAGAAACGCCAATCTCAGAGGAACAGCCACATCCAAAAACAGGCAGGAGCCTTCAGACCCTAGCACTCCAGAACCCCCACGGTGGGCCTTCAGACCCTAGCCCTCCAGAACCCCCACGGTGGGCCTTCAGACCCTCCACTGGAGGGGGCGGGGTCTGAATCCTCGTCCTTGGTTGGCTGGGAAACGTGGCTATAGTTTGGTCAGGGACGGACAACAGTAGACCCAAAGTACTCAACACAACACTAGAGGGGATGAGTCCATACAGAGGAATGTGGTGGGAGACGGCGCGCACAGTGAATCCACTTCAAAGCAGCAGGCCTCTGTTCACCTTCCACCAGTAAGAGCAGGGTGTAGAGAGGATCTTTACAATTTATGGGCATCTAGGACCCAGCAGACCGCCCAATCAGCCAATCATTGCTGGTTGGACTGTGATTGGTCCGTGAGCTTGTGGGTCAGGTCCGACAGCTCCGCCTCCAGTGTGGTGGTCTCTTCTTCCTGGAGGTCGAAGAAGGGACATTAAAGTAAAATTCCAGTGTAAAATGGATCTGGGATATGTTGGTATGATAACAAGTTTGAACGTTTGGTGTAGAGCAAAATAAATCCTATACAATCGATTGACGAACACAGAGCAAGCGTGCACACTCAAAGAAGACGGGTGATCTACTGAAGGTATTGTGTGTATAAAATATGCTTTGTAATAAACTATCTGTACACTTGCAATGTTGTCAATGCCTCTTTTTATATGTTAAGACCCTCATTATACTACCAAAGAATTGTCGGGCTACTTCTAGCCTTGTAATAGGTTTAAAAAAGCAATTTCAGCCGATGCCCCCATGACTCAAAACGCATAGCATTTTGGTAGAATCGGATAAAAACATTGAACTTAGCTTTGCGTCGTATAGGATATTTTTGCTATACACCAATCGTTCAAACTCGGTATCATTCTAAACATATCCCAGAACCATTTTACACCGGAGTCGGCAACATATTCCTTCCTCAGTTTGTTCTCATTCTTACATCTTCTGGGGTCAGGGCGGACTCCAGGGCCAGACGGGTCCACGTCCTGGCCTCAGACAGGTTCCCCAGCTCCTTGTGACACTGCAGAACCAGCAGCAGATAAGACCCCAGAACCTTCAGTCGGGTCCCAGCACCGGTGACAGGGTGGTTCTTACCTTAGCGATGTGCAGCCTGAGGGTCCTGGAGAGGCCTGGCTTGAGCTGCTCTGCCTGGGGACAGCAGGGGGGGACAGCGTTAGCATTCATCCCTCCCCTCACATCTCACACTGAAGTGACTGTGGGGGCGTACCCTCATGAAGTGGTCCAGGGCGTCCTGGGTGGAGGCCCGCGGGGGCTGGGGGCACAGGGCCGCAGCAGCTTTCCTCTCCAGCCAACCCAGAGTGGCCACCTGGAGGGACAGCTCACCAGTTAGACCAGAACCAGTTTCCCTCCCTTTTACCGGATGTGAACCATCAAAGGCTCCTCAAGAACTACGGCAGACCGCCTCAGACGGTGCCAGCAGATAAAAACACAGCCAACACACCCTTTGACACCACAACTACTGCAGAAGGTATGAGCCAGTAGGACCAGTGGAGAGAGACAGTGGGCTCCCAGCGTACCTCGAGTCGGCAGACCCTCGTCATAAGACCCTCGAGTCGGCAGACCCTCGTCATAAGATCCTTCTCTAAAAGTCAGGTGGTACCTGGTAGGACCAGCGGCCCAGCAGGTAGAAGGCTAGTGGGAGGTCATCTCTCAGGGCGAGGGCTCGGTCCAGATGTTCCTACAGGAGACAGAGAAACCATCAGGCCCCGTGGACCCTGGTCCATCAGGCCCTGTGGACCTGGTCCGGGTCAGAATGGGGACTCACCTTCATGATGCGTTGGCCCTTCAGCTTGCTGTGCATGCTGTCTGTCTGTGAGGTCAGGCCAGCCAGCGCCGCAAACCTGCACACAGACACAGGAGATGACCGCTTCCTGTAGAACAGGATATGGGGTGGGGCTACACAGGAAGCAGGCCTACCAGTGCTTAATGAGGGAAGCCATCACCTAGGGTGCTTTCACACATACAGCATTTAGTGCGCACTAAATGGGTTTAGTCCCTCGGTTCGGTACGTTTGCGCTGGTGTGAATGCAACCCGAGCACTTTGGTGCGCACCATATCAGCGGTCCGGGACCTCCCTGAAGAGGTGGTCTCGGTCCGCTCCATCTCCCTAAATTTGGTGCGGTTCCTCTGGTGTGAAAGCAACCTGAAAAATTGGTCCACAACGATCAAATTTTGATGCACTGTGGGTGTTGGGAGCACTAAATTGTGGGTCAAATTATTCTTTTTTTATTTCCTGTTGATCCCACGCTTTACCCATTCGTTTATTCATCAGCGTCTCGAGATGGAAAAAGCCCCTAAACCCTCAAACCGCAGAGAAATTTCGACTAGTGAGGAGATAAAATGCCTCGTAAATATTTGGTTGGTTCAGCACATACAGGAACAACTTGCCATGACCGATTAAAACAGCAACTTTTATGCGCATGCAGCAAGCAGCTAAGGGAGAAAAGTTGTATGCGGTCAGCTGAACAATGCCGTATTAAGGCAAAAAAACTTTGCAGTCTATTTTGGTTTGCTTGGTCTTTTTTGGTTCGTTTAGAAATATGCATATGTGAAACCGAACCGAACTAACGTCTGTTTGCTACATTGTATCATTTTTTGGCCTGGTGCGGACCAAAGCAATCAAACTATATGTGTGAAAGCACCCCTAGTCTACGTTGAGTCTTATGTGTTGAAGTAAGTCAATCTTATTTTTCTAGTCCCAGATGAGTGAACTCTGAGCTGACGGTAATATTTGATATCCGAACTAACTCAATACTGCACAGATCAACAGAAAATGCTTATTTTTGTATCACCCAAGTTATAACAAAGATGCAGATTTTGGTTCTTTTATATTGTGTTATAAAACGTTTCCACCGCGGTCACAATAGTGTCTCTCACACGAAAGGGGATAGACCACCCTCTCGGCTAAAAAGGGACACTTAATTCTGTAAATGTGACTTTGTCAGCTGATGGGTGGTTTGTGATTTATTTTCACGAGTGATAAATAACGTTTCTAATAATAATACAAATTATAATAAAATACTCAGCTTTTAGCATTTTTATCTTATTATTATCGATGTCACAGAGTTAGCGGAGTAATATTTTGAGTAATGAGTCAGGCGTGCTGTAATGCTTCATTTGAGCACGGTCAAAATGTCTTTTTCGACTAATCAGATTTCTTGGTCTGAACTACTTGTTTTATAATTAATGTTAAATTATAATTATAATTTTACTATTTTCGTATATATATTTTTTGACACGCACCTTTTTGCCGAGTCGTTGCCCTGAGCCTTTTATACATTCTGCGGCCTGACCTCACCCAGACCCTACCTCTAGCGGCCCCCAGGGCAGCTTAGACCCCGTCCTGAAGGGAGCATGTCTCCAAGGGCGTGCCTTAAATGGGCGTGTCTTGAAGGAGCGTGTCCTACCGTATGTGACAATCTGCATCCAGATCACTCTTCCTCAGGACACTCTCCGCCTCTTCACGACCTGCACACACAAACACACGCTAAAGGTGCGCACACGCACACACAGACTCGGACACACACACACACACACAGTGGGCGGTACCCTGCTGGGCGACGGTGGTCCTGTGCTCCGGGTCCTGGGTGGAGCTGTGCACTGCGCTGTAGGCCCGCGCCAGTCGCCAGAGGAAATCCCTGCTGTCTCCATACTGTCACCATGGAAACACATCACATGACCCTGTGTTCATACCCACCCAACACTGCTGCCTGTGTGTGTGTGCAGGGTTCCAGACTAACTTTTGCGTTGGTTGCACTGGTGCGCCTAACTTTTTTTTTTTTGGTGCACCAGCACAAAATGTAGGTGCACCCACAGTTTTTATTACGTTGCCTTTAACGCCAAAAGGTCACCTTTAAATGAATATTCCGGTGTTTTACACTGTAAGCCTTATTTGATCATAAACAAAATGGAAATAAGTATTAGAATAATAACTGGAATAATAAATAATACTCCTTTAATCACTGTAATAATCTAATACTTTAATTTAACAATGTAATGCTGTAGATAATCACACACTCCTTTGTAGAGATGTCTGTGTCACCGTCAATCATAAATTACATGTACGTGGCGTTTCCAACGTCCGCAGTGGTCTTATTTTTGTGTTGGCTATTACACCAATAATTGCGCATGTGCCGTGTCATTGCTGTAGGTTGGGTTGACATTTAAGCCATTCTTCATTAGAATTATCTCTGACTTAAATTTGGTGAACGGCATTTCCTCCGTGGCAATGTTGTTTGCGACATTGAATTTTATGATCATTTCTGATTGCTCCGAGAACCTGATTAATACAGCCTGATGCTCAAATGCAGCTGGGAGAGTGGCCACCTTATTTACACACTTATCACGGCATGTATTGTGCTTTTTGGACACGTTATGCATTTTCAACGTCTCGATACGAAACCTTCGACGAATGCACTTGTTCCGGCCATACTCCCGACAGTAAATGCAGTGCATTGCGTTGTGTTCCGTGTTGTACCCCAGCCAGGGACATTGTTTTAACCAGTCATGCCGGAAAGAATATGGGCTTTTTCATTTCATTCTCGTTGCCGGGCTCTACCTCAGACTCGACCGTCTCCTCTGGTTCCGAGTCTATTATTGTGGAAGGACCGGGGCTTGGCATCCTCCCGAAAAAAGTTTTAATATCTCTACCTCTCTTCATTTTCACTCGTTTTGTCACGTTCGTTTTCTTTAATCGTTTCAGTTCTCTGCTCAGGTCGCTCGCTTTTTTTGAGCCGACACAATTTAGAGCAGTGAAAAGGACCACAGCTAATCAGAGGCAAGGACCGGCCCGAGCTCTGTCTCTTATTGGTTTAGACCACAATACCATCAGGATAACCAGAGGATAACACAGAGAGATGCTGTGCTTGCAAAAGAAATGTATGCTTTCGCCCGAGCAACGTCAGGTGAACCAGTATGACCTGGAATTTTTTTCAGTCGCACTCTTAAAGATGTTGGTCGCATGACCAAATTGGTCGCACTCTTGAGCCCTGGTGTGTGTGTGTGTGTACTTGTGTGTGTGTGTGTGTGTGTACCTGTGTGTGTGTGTATACCTGTGCGTGCGTGTGTACCTGTGTGTGCGTGTGTATGTACCTGTGTGTGTGTGTGTGTGTGTGTACCTGTGTGCGGTGGGCTAGCAGCAGCTGCAGGCCGTCTGCTCTGAGGCGGGCGTCTCCAGTGTGCAGCACGTCGCTCTGAGCCAGGAGCAGCGCCAGCTCCCCACTGAGCACCTCCTTTACCGGCCGCTCCTCCTCCTCCTCCTCCTCCTGGGACTCCTCCTCCTGGGACTCCTCCTGGCGCAAGGTCAGTACTGTGGCACAGCTCTGGTCCTCCTCCTCCTCCTCCTCCTCCTCCTCCTCCCTCCCCCCCTCCCCCTCCTCTCGGTCCGTCTCCCGGTCCGTGTAGTCAGAGTCTGCGTACGCTGTGGAGTACCTGAAGAGACATAGAATATACTTTATACTGTATATACTTTGAATATACATTATATATACTTAGAATATATATTATATATACTTAGAATATACTTTATCTGGATAGAATATACATTATATATACTTAGAATATACATTATATATACTTAAAATATACTAGACGTAGATAGAATATACATTATACATGACCTAGATACAATACACATTATACTTTACCTTGATAGAATATACATTAAACATAACCAATAAAGAATATACATTATGCATTACCTATATAGAATATACATTATACATGACCTATATAGAATATATGCATTACCTATACCATAAATATGAGATTGTATATAGAACATACATTATGCATCACCTATATCATTGACATTATATATGATAATATGTAGTGGGTCTCTTTATAATGTATATTCTATATATGTGAGGACTGGGACCACGCCCAGTCCTCCATCATGTGGTCACCTGCTACCACTGGTGATCTGTTACACTGTGAGTACTGGGAGACAGGACTCATTCGTAGGAGGACTCTAAATATCAAAGTCTGTAAGCTGAGGGTAAAGGTGGGCGAGCCACCAAGACCCCGGATCCATCCCATTGGCCGACCCTAGCACCTACCCCGCCTCACTGGCCACGGCCGACTGCGTTGGCCCCGCCCCCTGGCTGGCGCTGAAGTACACAGAGCTGGAGCTCACCGAGTCGCTGCGCTCTCGGAGCGGCCGGCGCCGCCGCGCCCGCCCACCATCCTCCAGCCCCGTCCTGAAGCACAGAACTTTATTCAACTTGATTCAACACACGCTCGCAAAAACCTAACCCTACATGGTCCTAACCCTAAGTGGTCCTAACCCTACGTGGTCCTAACCCAAACCCTACGTGGTCCTAACCTTAACCTACGTGGTCCTAACCTTAACCTACGTGGTCCTAACCTACATGGTCCTAACCCTACGTGGTCCTAACCCAACGTTGTCCTCACCCTATGTGGTCCTAACCCTACGTGGTCCTAAACCTAACCCTACGTGGTCCTAAACCTAAGTGGTCCTAACCCTACGTGGTCCTAACCCTAACCCTACATGGTCCTAACCCTACGTGGTCCTAACCCTACGTGGTCCTCACTTGACGTCGGTGATGATCTGCAGGGCGATGTTGTGCAGACCCCCGCGGAGCTCTGCCACCTCGGAGCGGAGAGATGAGACGCAGCTCAGGACCAGGTCCAGCTGGGCTCGCAGCTCCACCTGTAGGCCGGGGGGAAGGCCGCGCACCGCCTCCTCCACCGCCGCCAGGGCCTGCTCCTGGGCCTGCTCCTGGGCCTGCTCCTGGTCCTGGGCTCCTGGGGGCAGAGAGGAGGAGACCAGAGTAATAGAACCCAGAACAGCGTCTGTGAGGAGGAGGTGGTTTGCTCCCTGTGTTTGGGCTTTAGAACACCAAATACCTCCTGCATCCATGTGCTCCCTGCTGACCACCAGGGGAGGAGGTGGCGCAGGCTCCAGCACCTCCTTCTGGTACCTCCTCCTCCTCACCTCCTGGTAGATGATCAAAGCGATGAGCCCCAGGCCGGCCGTGACCCCCGCGGCCAGTCCTACCACAGCCCTCCTCCCCAGCGGGAGGATCATCTTCTCTGGGCGGTGAGGAGTCTGTGCCACCGGAGGAAGAGTCTGTGCCACCGGAAGTCCTGGGCCACGACTAGAAGCACGCGCCGGTAGCATCCATCTAAAGTAGGCCTGCTGACAACCTTTAACCCTCAACCGCCACCTTCAACCCTTAACCCTTAACCACAACCTACAGACCTTTCCTCAGCACCGCACTGGAGCAGAAGGCTTCACAGCATGTAAGGTCGGAGAGCGCTATTAATGGTATTAATGCTATAGCATGTCAGTCCTCTTGCAGTCCCTTATCTAATGGTACCTAGTAACGTCCGTATCTAAATGAATGTATTCATCTAGGAGTCCGTAGCCTAAATTAATATATTCATTTATCTAATAGTACGTATTAACGTCCGTATCTGGAGCCATTTACCTATCTATTTTATCTAAGTGATCGGCTGAACAATTATGAAAAACACAATTAATGCGAACATTTCGGCTCATGCGCTGTTGACGTTTTGGATGTCGCTCCTCATGCGGATGTGAAATATGAACTTCCGACTAAAACCTGTCTGCCACTTACAAAATAAAAGCCTCCCTCGCAAAAACCTTTTTTCCATCCTAGTACAGATGTCCGCCTAGGCCACCAGACCAGTGTGGTTCCTACGCAGCTATGTAATCCTCTTCACTCACCGTCGTTGATTAAGTCTTTATTTTTTATTTTATACAATTTAATAAGATATGGACAACAGCGCCTCCTTCAGGTGATGGAAAGATGTTCACGTTGAAACGTATGGTCTATCTATGGGTCATTTGTTCTCAATTATATCAGCTGTTTCACTGCTAGTGAAACTTTATTGTAATCAGGACTTTCTGCTGCCCATTTGAATCAGTTTTAAAGGAAATAGCAACTATAAACATAACTGTTGTAGAATGATGAAGATGGTGTAGTGCAAGGTAGTATTACTGTGGTATTATAAAGTATGTCCCTTCCACATAGTAATGCACACATACACACATACGTATACAGACATGTACACAAACACAAATGTATTGTATGTTGACAATGACATCACTGACAGGCCCATGGAATTCTCATCGTATTCAATAATGGAAATTGTAAAAGACGATGACAAAATGCACCCTATAGTCAATAGATTGTACAGATGCAACTTGTCTTTATACTCAATAACAAAATATATACTTATTTATTGAAAAGTTAAAGATATTTTAAACAGTAGAAGTACATTAGCACAGCTGAAAACCCTTCACACAAATCTCAGTTAAAGCCATCATTCCCTTATTTAATATTCCTTCAAAGTCATGAAAAGCACTCAGTCTTCAATCACAGTGTTAAAATACATGGCCCAACTTTCTAAATCAAATGTTGATGAAAGATTCTGATGCCGTGTTGGAGCTGCTGTTGTTAGCTGCACTGGAGACATGATAGACGTCTGAAAACAGAAGGAAAACATGCTGGAAGTCAAGGTCAGTTGGAATGTGGTTGGCCCGTCTGCCTGTCTGCCTGTCTGTCTGTCTGTCTGTCTGTCTGTCCATCTGTGTGTGTGTGTGTGTCTGTCTGTCTGCCTGTCTGTAGTCTATCTAGCTGTGCCTCTCTGCATGTCTGTTGTCTGTCTGTCTGTATGTCTGTCTCTCTTTCCGTCTGTCTGTCCGTCCATCTGTCTAGTGTCAGGGACTCACTTTGTCGTCCTCGTATTCTGTTGAGGAGCCCCCATCCACTGGAAGACGATGTGCCTCCACTGGTACTCTGGAGAACATAAACACATGGGTTAAGGTAAGGGCTGGTGTGTCTAAGGTAAGGGTTTGGTGTGGTTAAGGTAGGATTTGGTGTGGGGTAGTGCAATATATACATTATATTCTTAATCTAAACCTAAAGGTCTATGGAGAACAGGTGTGGGTCTATGGAGGTTACGAACCCTGGTTTGGTTGGAGGAGGACTGTAGGCCTGGGACTCGTCTCCACAGAGCAGTTCGGATCTGAAGGTGCAACAGGCAGGTCATAGATCATCAACTCATTTTGAGTTTCGTACAATTGCCTTCCTTTATGTCAATAATAACTGAATGTAGTCCAGTGTGTAATCTGGACTGTGAAATAGTAGATTCATTACAGGCAATTTCCCCGTCATTTTTATAAAACTGCCCAGAGCAAATTTTCAGATAATCACAAAATGTAGAATGTGAGTGAGTAATTTGTAAAATGTTCCCTGTTTATAGAATACCTTGGAATCCATGAGTGTCCCGAACACAAGAATGAAGAAACCCTGAAAAGAAAATCATAGATGAGAATAGCCTCACAAAATCACAATTTGATAAAAGATAACCTTTCAACTCTTGAACATCAAATCTAGTCCGGGGCACAGCGCCCCCGTAGGTCCACGCTGGTACTGGACCGAGTGCTTTGTTAACGTACGGCCCACGGGCAAACCTATATTGTTAAAGCGTTCGCCTGGTGGACAGAGATGCTTCCTAATCCTAACACACAGAATAAAATCCTCTGTAACAGTCCACATACTTGTAAGGAGTTGAATAAGGCAAAGGTGACATGGAGCCCCAAGTTCTGGGGCGCCACCATGAGGCCCACGCCAAGAGACCAGGTCAGCCCGAAGGTGGGGAACAAGATGGCCACGCATCTGAAGATGACCATCAGTGTGTTCTTCTCCTCCGGATTGCTGCTCTCTACGCCCCGTCTCAGCAGCTTCACCAGGACCACCGCCATGATGAGGAAGTTAATGACAAGGATGACCCCGGCGGGAATGATGAAGGCCAGCAGGGCGTACGTCTCGGACGGGGGGTCGTCCCAGTTCAACCAGCATCCGTTATTCTTCCTGATATACCCGCCGCTCGGGGCCGTGGCCGCCACTGTCACCGTGGCGATGATGAGGGGAGCGCCGTAGCCCAGGCTGAAGCCGATGGCCAGCATGGTGGACTTGGACATGTGGGAGAACACCATGACAATCCTGTAGAAGAGCAGCAGGCCGGACACCAGCATCCAGAAGAACAATGCCAGGTAGAAAAGGTGGATGAAGAAGGTGGCGGCGCTGCATGCATCCAGAGGAACCTCCTCCGTCTCGTCGGTCTCCGAGGTGATGGAGGCACCGATGATGAACCAGATGTCCGCGATCAGCAGGGACACCGCCGTGTTGACGATGGCGACGTGGCGGAGGTAGGAGGTGGGGTTCCTGGTCATGGACTTCCAGATGAGCCCCTCGATGATCAAACAGATCACCAGGCTGAGCATGGAGATCCCCACTCCGACATACGTGATGACATCCAGGGCCTTGGCGGCGCCCGGGGGCAGGTCTGTGGACATGAGCAACGAGAAGGAGGTCAAGTGGTTGCAGTTGCAGACCACTGTGTCGTTGATGTCCACGACCACGCTGCATCCGTCATCGTCCCAGCCACCCAGCGACTCAAAGAGTCTGAAGTTCCAGAAGACGCACTGCGGGTCCTGCGTGAGGGAAGTGTTCAGCTTCTTGTAGGTCAGAGTCACGTTTTTGACCGCAGCCTGATTGGTTAGCTGGACCAGCACCACGGCTGCGTTGATCAGGTTCGGGTCAGTGTTATCGTTATCCAGCTGGCCGGTGGTGATGAGGCTGCTGACGTTCCGGGGCGGCAGCACGTTATTCAGGGTGGAGAAGGTGAGGGTTGTGATGAAGAGGTTTTCAAGGTTGAGGTTTTGGATGTCAATGACCACACTGGAGTTGAGATCTGCTGTGAAGGAGTTGTTGAATGTGGTTCTGTTCAGTAGAATGCTTCTGGTGTTGAGAGAGAACACCCCATCCAGCACGCTGGAAATGGACTCCATGGAGTCCAGGAACCGGGAGCTGGTGTTCTGTGTTAGGTTGGCGTTCAGCTCAGACCACGAGTCTCTGGTGTTGCCGTCCACAATCACGTCCACCGTCTGCAGAATATCCTACGGTGGACAACATGAGGTGAGCACATGGGGCCCCCCGCTGGCAGGATGGACTCAAAGCCCTGATGGAGTTCACATACCTGCATGGTGGTGCTGTTGATGGTGGTGTTGGTGGCCGCGCCTCCTATTGAGGTCAGGATTTGAACGATGGCTGAGATGGTGACAGGAGAATTAGTTATCTGTGCTTCAAAATTCGAGGTTGAGTCACTTAGTTGTTCCGCAAATATGGGAATACTTTGCCCGTCCAGATTCTGAAAAGAGAAAAATGCGTATTCCCAACATAGTCAGATGAAGCATGATGATATGATGATACCACAACAAGCTGGTTGAATACATCTACTGGTCTACCTCAGACTGCGACAGGAGCTCTTTGATGGCAGACACGATGCAGGTGTTTTCTCTGGGCTGCCAGTTCCCATTGGTAAGGCATTCAGCGCTGAGCTCCCCCTCCAGACCCGACCCACAGCTGGAAATGGACACGTCACCCACCACCCCGTCCCCGTACACCTGGTCACTGCAGTCCGCCACTACAACAAACCAGAGGCATCCTCCTGTTAGAACTACGGCCCCAGAACCAGTGACTTGATAAGATACTAACTATTGTACCACCTATCATACCGAGCTGTAACTCGGAACACTATCATTTGATCATTTATTACATGTTACATGTGATGCGCACATCTTTTAGCACAAAACGTCATTGTTTCAACAGCTTGCCGCTTTCATGGGTAGTATTATTCCTGTAGCCCACCTCCATTGAAGACAATCACCCTGCTTTCCTTGCTGAAGGAGCTGGCTTCCTCCACGATGCAGGTTAATGTTGTCAACGCAACAGAGCAGTTGATCTGGAATTCATATTGCGAACAGCGGGCGTCAGGCTGACCTGTGTTTGGTAGACAGAGGGGCAAACATGTAGATCCTGTATATTTCTTGCCATTTCAATCCTTATTTAAAAGTCAGCTTTTAGCTTTATCTGAAGCTAGGATGATACCTGAGGGTATGACCTAGTCTACCTGGAGGTAGGACTTAGTTTACCTGAGGGTAGTACTTAGTTAACTTGGAGGTATGACTTAATTTACCTGGAGGTGGGACTTAGTTTACGTGAGGGTAGGACTTAGTTAACCTGGGGGTACGATTTAATATACGTGGGGGTAGGACTTGGTTTCCCTGAGCCTAGGACTTGAACTCCCATTGATTTCTGTTGGAAGACTCAAATCAACTCAAATGCCAAATGAAACACGACAGAAACTGTATTTCGCTACGCTACTTGTTTTGGAACATCAACTAACACCACTAACCACTCGGTGAGTTGCACACATTTTGAAAACGAACGTTGAGGGTTGTTTTGCTGTCAACCACTCTAGTTCATCAAAAACAAACCAGAAAAGGGACTCAAAGTGCTAAATACCAGACTTATCCTTTAACCTGGAGGCAGGACTTAGTGACCTGGGAGTAGGACTTTGTTACCTGAGACTGGGCTTTGGGTTAAACCCTGCCATATGGGGGTGTATTTATCCTGGACACAACAGATCTGCGGCTGGCTCCCATCCCTGCAGAAGATGTTGACTTGTCCAGAGACCTGGAGAACGGGAGCCTCCTTGAGGGTTTTTTCATTAAAAGTTCCCCTCTGGATGAAGTTCAGAGACTGGCCCACCAAGGTGCAGCTGAAATCACCTGAGATTAACCAATCCACAGTGGCAAAGAGGCAGACATGATTATGAAATATTGGTGATGCTGATGGCAGTGAGTTAGGTGCTGGGTGACGCGGGACCCACCCCTGTCTGCTGCGATGAGGCTGTTGATGACGAGCTGGGAGCTTCTGGCGCTGACGATGATCCTAAAGCGGCCTTCATTCTGGATCACGCGGTTGCCCAGAGACCAGCGGGCCTGGGTCAGCTCCCCGATCCCCAGCTGGTCCGGCAGGGGTCCGCAGGTCAGGTCCGCTTGCTGCCCCGTGTACAGCGGGCTAGGGAAGCTGATCGGGTCTGGGCCTATCAGGGGGCGCACATCAGAGGGGTTCACACTCACCCCAAAATCATTGGAGAATGAGTAGCTCCCATAAGGGTGAGTATGAGCATCTATCATGTAAGTATGAGTATCATGTGAATATGAGTATCATGTGAGTATAGGTATCATGTGAGTATGAGTATCCTGTGAGAATACGTATCATGTGAGTATGAGTGTGAGTATGAGTATCATGTGAGTATAAGTATAATGTGAGTATGAGTATCATGTGAGTATACGTATCATGTGCGTATGAGTATCATGTGAGTATGAGTATCCATCATATCTTTGACTGACTAATGGTCTCCGCCCTGACGTTTCCGATCACATTGCCGATGCCGGCCGTTGCCAACGCGGGGCCAAGCTTGTTGTTGGCGGTCATCAACTCTCCAGAAACCACCGTGGTTGTCTGGAGAACGAAGTCTACAACGACACTTCCTGATCTGGTACGGAGAACAACCTTTTAGCACCCAGCCCATCGAATGGGAGAAACTCTAACACATACATTTACAGTATATATATATATATATATATATATATATGTACATTTATATACACGCACCAATAATATTTTACAATATACCTGAAACTGGTCACATTAGCCTGCTTAAAGCCTTGCAGGATTCCATAGTTGTTTTTCAGCTGTGAGAGAGGCAGTTGGTTAGTCTATGTCTAGGCTTTCTATGGTCTATATTGTTCAGCAGCTGATAGACTTACCACTTCTTCCACATCGTATTTCAAACTTATGTAATCTTTGCTGGTTGGATCATTCAGGGCCTCAGTGAAGTTCCGGTCTAGTGTCACTGACATTTCCACATTGATGACTGATGCTAAAACCGTGAGAACATGCGTTATATTATATATACATGAAGCATTCAATGCTGAAGAAGTAGTTTTGGTGAAGGTGGAGTTAGTGGTGGTGTAGTTGTGTTCGGTTAATTGGACAGTAAATTCTAAAATACAAATATAAAAACATCCAATGTAAGCATAATATAATAATATACTCCATGAAAGGTCATCATAAAACATTTACAAAATGATTTACTCAATGGCTCTACGCTATTGTTCACCTGACAGGATAAACCACAGTCACCATTCCCCCCCGTGACCTTCATCCTAGTCACCTTCATCATCATAACCTTCATCCTAGTATCCTGGGAAGTATCCTAGTCTTACTTCTCGTTGAATGGAAAACGTGGTGCGGAGGAGGTTCTGGTAGGCACCTTACATATTTTTCTTACATATTTTCTATTCTGTGAAGTATTCAAAGGTAAAATTGATGTAAGTATAAGCTGTTCTTTCAGTCATCTATCACTCCTTACTGCATCTCATGAACCATATCCTGCCGTCTTTCTATTGCTACGACAACCTCTTATCCATGGGCTAGTGGTCCATGGAGAAGTACTTCATTGATGAAATGTTTCCCAGGACTCATACTCATACTACTAAGATAAACCACCTTCTGTCTTACTTACCTAATGGTTGAGAGGTGGACGAAGCTGAGGAGGTGGGCGGAGCTGAGGTGGAGGTACGTGGAGGTGAAGTGGAGGTGGGTGGAGGTGAGGTGGTTGGCGAGGCTGAGGTGGAGGTGGATGGAGGTGAGGTAGAGGTGGGTGGAGGTGAGGTGGAAGTGGGTGGAGGTGAGGTGGAGGTGGGTGGAGGTGAGGTGGAGGTCGAGGCTGAGGTAGAGGTGGGCGGAAGTGAGGTGGAGGTGGGTGGAGGTGAGGTGGAGGTAGGCGGAGGTGACGTGGATGTGGGTGGAGGTGAGGTAGAGTTGGGTGGAGGTGAGGTGGAGGTGGGTGTAGGTGAGGTGGTGGGCGAGGCTGAGGTGGAGGTGGGTGTAGGTGAGGTGGTGGGCGAGG
>JAOPJJ010000086.1:192541-203632 GCA_027122795.1 Enchelyopus cimbrius | reverse complement strand
TGCTAAGGTTGTGTCCTAGGGCAACATGCTAAGGTTGTGTGCTAGGGCAACAGGCTAAGGTTGTGTGCTAGGGCAACAGGCTAAGGTTGTGTGCTAGGCCAACATGCTAAGGTGTGTGCCAGGGTCTATGTTTTATGTTGTCCATGATGCCTCAAGGCGGTTTGATCATCCAGTGGTTTAGTTTGTGTGAAGTTTACCTGCATGGCTCTGTGCGTTGTTGATTCTGAGGGCTATGTTTTGAGCTCGCCCTTAACCTGAAGCACTGTGTCCGTAGACCGGAAGTGCTGAACTGGAAGTTCTGCTGGTACGGCTTCCTGTGGAGAAGAACCCGACAGGAAGAGAGAAGGGGGAGGGGGCGCGGTGAGAGAAGACTGCAGTGTTGGTCGGGTCAGAGAGCTTTAGGCTACGTCCACAACGGGAACGTTCCGTGTGGACATAGCCTTAGTCCCAGGATACCCAGGTGCCTGTCCTCCTGCTGGAGGCGTCCTACACGAGGTGTCCTACCCTGTCCTCCTCCTGGAGGCGTCCTACACCGAGGTGTCCTAGCATCTGCGGTCGTGACCCCATCAGCTTTTAGTTCCTCCTCCTTTTCTTTTCTGCAGTAGAACAACACACATTGACATGACATTTAGATTAAGATGACATGAGATTAGGACTACTTCAAATTTCACAAAGCAAGTGTGCTTTGAACTGGTCTGCAGCACTCATCTAATGCACTGGTCTACGTTGGTCTACACGACTTCATCCTTCTTAACAAACTTGAATTTCCAATGAGGACTTAAATCGGCCTATATAATAATAATAATAATCTCTGTCTTCTGTCCTCATCTCCCGCACTCTCCTCATTCGCACGATCGTGCAGCCAACAAGGCCATTCCAAACGCAGTGCCGAGACCCTCACCTTGTGTGTTAACCTGCGTATTTTGACCGGCGAATTGCTGATAGATTATCATTTCATACCGTTTGGGTGTGCGGCCGGACCCAATAGATGAAATGGAACATTTTCGTTAAATAAAAAGAAAGAATGACTCCAGAGGCAGACTGAGGTAGCCGACTGGAACGCGCTAAAACGCAGACGGGCCCACCTATCCCATTAGCAAGGTTGAAATGTTGTTAATGCCATGTTTTGTATAATTTGCAATCGTTTAGTCATTATTTTATTGATTATTTTGTTCAAATATTGCTATCAACTGAATTCTGAAAAGCAAAAGGAATGGGCTATATGTTTTTTTAATAGCCTACATTTTAATGTCCAAATAGGCTACTAATTAGTTATATAACAATAAAATATAATAATTAGGCATGTCGGACATGTGCATTTTCTGAAGAAAAGCTATGTATTCACAGTCCAAGCAACGCCTACCTTAGGCACCGCCTACCACACGCACCGCCAACCACAAACACTACCCACTAAACGCACCGCCCACACACAAACACACACGCATACACACACAGGCTGACACACGCATTGGAACACACAGACAAGCATAGGCAAACACACAGACACATTTAGTCACACATTCACATTGTGTGTGTGTGTGTGTGCATGTGTGTGTGTGGTCTGTCATTAACCACAAGGCTGAACCTCAACCAGCAGTCCGTGCCCAGGTATTTGTCTCCAGGTCAGGTGTGACCAGGCCCAGGTCATAGGTCACGTACCAGGTCAGGTGTGACCAGGTGTAGGTCATAGGTCACCTACCAGGTCAGGTATGACGGTGCTCCTCTCTCCTGGGCTACAGAGGTGCTGGTGGAGTACGAGTACCAGGCCCTCCATGAGGACGAGCTCACCCTCCACCCCGGTGACCTCATCAGGGGGGTGCGGCGTGTGGAGGAGGAGGGCTGGATGGAGGGGGAGCTAGACGGGAGGAGGGGACTCTTCCCCGACAACTTCGTCAAGGTGTGTATGTTTCTGTCTGCCTGTGTGTGTGCGTGTGTGTGTATGTTTCTGTCTGCCTGTGTGCGTGTGTGTGCATGTTTCTGTCTGCCTGTGTGTGTGTGTGTGTGTGTGTATCTTTCTGTCTGTGTGTGTGTGTGTGTGTGTGTGTATGTTTCTGTCTGCCTGTGTGTGTGTGTTTCTGCCTGTGTGTGTGTGTGTGTGTGTGTGTGTGTATGTATGTAGGTTTCTGTCTGCCTGTGTGTGTGTGTGTTTCTGTCTGCCTGCCTGGGTGTGTGTGTGTGTGTGTTTCCGTCTGGATGTGGGTGTGTGTGTGTTTCTGTCTGCCTGTGTGTGTGTGTGTGTGTTTTTTTCTGTCTGCCTGCCTTTCCGTGTGTGTGTGTGTGTGTGTGTATGTTTCTGTCTGCCTGTGTGTGCGTGTCTGTGTCTACACTGATGTGCATAGTGTATTGGTTCCTGTTGTTTATATACTGAGGTGTGTCTGTGTTATTGTGTTACAGGCACAGCATCTCTGTATCTGCTCCTGTCTGTCTGTGTGCGTGCGTCCGTGCGTGTGTGTTTAAAGAGTCTTTTTTCCTATTTTTAATTTGATATTGAGCATTGTTTAGCTGTGTATGAATATTTTCAGTATAGTTTCATGTTGTTTTGTGTGCTAGTGTATTTGTTCTGAGGATGGTGAGTGTGGTATATAGTATTGTTACTTGAGTGTAGTATTGTCTACTGTTTATAGTAATTCACTCGTCATCATCTACGGTCCCGCCCACCTGACCTCCCCTCCGCAGTCTGGACTTTGTGCCGTTGCCATGGTGACACACGATGAGTCATCAGAACCACACCCTATAGGGCAGCAGGTTGCCGGGTAACGGTTTGCGTTAGGCGGAAAACGTTCCAACTGTTCATGGTTGTGATTTGCAGAACAACCCGAACACAGGAGCAACATCTTTGTCCACAGAGCAGATGTTATTGTGTGTTGGTTCTTCACAAAAATAATTTGACTTCGGGCGCTTTTTTCCTGAAAGTTGTGTTTATCCCGCTCGGTGTGGGAGAAAAAAAACAGAGAGGCGTTTAAAGTTTTCCAAAAATGCTCTGCTACATAGGAGTATAATGTAAAACGAGCGCTGGCAGAAAAGAAACGCTATGTGTGAACACTCCTTTAGTTAGCATTAGCCTGCCGTCCAACCAATAAAAGTGTGGAGCCATCCATGGCCATTGTTTACCTGCATGTGATTGGTCGCTCTGACCCGTCACATTGAGGTAGTATTGTTCCTGGGTATTCAAGGTCAGTCCTACCGTAGATGTGGAGTACATTCCACATACATGACTGAAAACCTACCTGGACCTACCTCGACGCCCTGACGTGCTGACTCCACCCACTGCCCCTCTGACTCAGCCCCCCCTGAGGTCATGTGATTTCCCCGCTGAGTTGAGCTCAGGACTTGTCAAAGTTCCGAAGGTCTCGTCTGATGTACAGTATGGCCTGCTGGGTGTTTCTAGGAGCTGAAAAAGGACAGTAAGGAGGCCAAGCAGGAGGCCAAGCAGGAGGCCAAGCAGGAGGCCAAGCAGGAGGCCAAGCAGGAGGTGGCACAGGAGGAGGCGCAGGAGGTGTGCCAGGTTCGGAGGAGGGAGAAACAGCCGGGGACGGTGGCCAACATGGTCCAGAGGATGAGCCACATCCGCATCCCCACAGGGGGCTACCAGCCACCCAGCCACACCTCCAGCTCCAAGAAGAGTAGGTGACCGCCACGGACCACCTGCGCCCGTTCCCCTAGCCGTGCGTGTGCGTGCGTGCGTGTGTGTGTGTGTGTGTGCTTTAGCAGCATAACACGTTGATAAGCAGATCCTTCAGACATGCAGACGGAGTGGTCGGAGAAGGGAAGGTCATCCAGAGGAGAAACCGTGAGGCGTGCAGCGTTCTGCAGCAGAGCTGTGTGTCAGTGTGCTGGAGCGCAGCACCATGAACACTCAAAAATGCTGTGGCTGAGTCATCCCAGTTTCCCCACAGTGGAATCTCCCTGACTTTCTGACAATAAACACGTCACACACTGCCCCCTAGTGGACCCACGTGGTAACGTTATTACTACACACCAGGAGGAAGGAGCGGGTAGGGGTTAGGCAGTACAGAGACGGGTCATTATGGAGCAGGTAGGGGTTAGACAGGCCATTATGGAGCAGGTAGGGGTTATACAGTACAGAGACAGGTCATTAAGGAGCAGGTAGGGGTTTGTGTAATAACTTTCTGTAAGAAGTCTGCCTGTCTGTAGTTCTGTTGAGTATCATCATTGTAGACTGGTTCAGTAGGGTGTGTCTCTACCATGTCAAAGCCCCACAATGCAGTTGAGATGCTCCTGTGTGGATATGTGTACACACAGACATGGGCGGGTCGGGGAGAGAAGTGGTGCAGCAGGTTTCTGAGAGGGTGGTGTTGTTGTTGCAGAGCCCAGGAGGAGACAGTGTAAGGTTCTGTACGACTACGCGCCGCAGAACCAAGACGAGCTGGAGCTGAATGTCGGAGAGCTGGTGGACATCAATGAGGAGGTAGGACTCTCTGTGGGAAACCTCACTTCTACCCTACCTCTAGTGGGGCCTTGGGCCTGGGGCCTCCCTCCGAAGCCTCACCCCAAAGCCTGGGCCTCGCTTTAGCAGCAGGCCATCCTGCCCTGGGGAAGCCTGGGCCTCGCTTTAGCAGCAGGCCTGCCTGCCGTAGGGAAGACTGGTCATGCTCAGTGAGTACACAGGTACGCAGTGGGCTGGGTAGACCGACCGGTAGAACCACCACATTTATTGCAGGCCTACAACAGCCACAGATATCATATTTTTTTCTATTTTTTTGTCACAGCATTGAAGTGATTGCCGTTGAAAGACAATTTCAACACATGCGTGTGATGAATGCTTGTGAAATTGCCTACCCTGAGCGTAAAAACGTTTATCTCTAAATCTACGTGCTCATATCTCAAACTGCATGCTAATCTCCTAGCCTGGATGCAAATGCTGGGGGGTTGACAGAGATGTGCTTCTGGTAGTCTGTGCTTCTGGTAGTCTGTGCTCCTGGTAGTCTGTGCTCCTGTGCTCCTGGTAGTCTGTACTCCTGTCATGTAGCGTGTAGGGTCACTTTTTCGAAGAATCAAGTTCGAACGGATATCGAATACCAAGAAATGTACTTGAATATATTCAAATATTTACGACCCCCCCCCCCCAAAAAAAAGTACAATGTAAGGGCGTGTTCACACGCTTTTTTATCAGGTGCGAGTGGATGTTTTACATCATATTCCTATGATACAGTGTTTTAGAAAAAAATCCTGGGTGCTTTTAAAAACACCCCTGCCAGACGTTTTTTTTCACTGCTCTGGGTGGTTTTCAAGTTGAGAAAACTTCAACTCGCCAAAAAAAGCACCCGACGTCAGGCAGTTTTTTGACAGCTGACCAATGAGAACTTAGAACTTAGAACTTACTGTAAACAAAGAGATCGCATTTTTTTTAACTGATAACTAACAGTTTTTTGCGTTCACTGAACAAAGACCACAAATGAAAGACCACTTTTCCATCAGAAAAATCATCAGAACCGTTATTACCAACCCATAGACAGTAAAAGCCAAAATCTTTCTGAGGTTACGCAGGTTAATAGACACTCCGATAGATAGAAAAAAACGCTCTCTGCGCTTTTTTTTTTACAAAAACCTGCTGTCAGTTTTTCAGTTGGTAAAAAAACGCTCTGGTCAGATGTTTTTTAATATAAAAAAGCTGCCTGTGTGAACACACCCTAAAGGAGATTCAATCACAAATGTATTACGTGACGAGAGAAGACATAAACAGGACTTGGACCATAGCCTGTCAAACAATCTTGAAACAGGTTATCAACTTCATCAATATCAAGTGTCACTATGCATATCACAAAATGAGGCTATGCAATGGAAAAAAACACGGAATCGGAACTGCAGAGCGCAAATAGTAACGTGACAACTTAAACAGGAGACAGCAGCAGGAGTAATTCCTAAAAGCTATCTGCACGAAATGCATTTCTTAATGTCGTTTGCTAGAAACATCTATCAGCATGATCTGGATCAAGTGCAGTTCTTTTTATTCATGATGTTACCTGCGGTGGAGAACAAACTTTCGGAGCGCCTGGCACACACAGGGATTTGCACGTCACAATGTTGACAGAAGCGGCTATTTTTTGCAGCACGTGTCTCTCCACCAATGAAACAAACGGTGGAATCGTAGACTGTAAAAAAAAAAAGCGCTACACAACATGGCTCTTTAAAAACCTAATCGTTTATACATATTGGAATACAGATATTTTGCGTCATGTCCTTATAAAAAGTGACGGCCTTAGTAGCGTGTGAGCTGGTGGTGGTCCTGTGTGTGTGTGTGCAGGTGGAGGAGGGCGGGTGGAGCGGGTATGAGCGTGCTCTGTGTGTGTGCAGGTGGAGGAGGGCTGGTGGAGCGGGTCAGTGAGCGGGAGGACAGGACTGTTTCCCTCCAACTTCGTCAAAGAGCTGGAGGACGAGGAGACCAGCGGCGTTGCCATGGCAACAGAGGAGACCGGTGAGAGACACACACACCCCTGAACACTTGCTTCCATGCTGTTGTGTTGATCTGGGATCAGTTCACCCTCCTCTCCCAGGCCTCCCTGCTGGTTTAAACTGTTCCCAGGCTGGTGTTTGTTCACATACAGTGTTAGTCTAGACTGAGGGTTTTTAATTAATGAAGGTGACTATAGCGTGTTTTACTAGTGTGCTGAACTCAAGGCCTGTGTGTGCGTGCGTGCGTGTGTGTGGGTCCACAGACACAGGCAGGGAGGTGAGTGACCCCACCTCTCCTGGACTACCAGGCCCGGGCCCCGTGGCCCACCCTAAGAAGGTAGTGGGCTTCGGCTTTGGAGATATCTTCAGGGAGGGCTCTGTGAAGCTCCGCACCCGGCCCCCCAGCCCCGACAAGGAGGAGCGCAAGGACAAGGTGGGTCCTGGAGGTCCGGTCCAGACTGGACATTCTCACTCAACTCCACCCCACCTCACTCACCTCCTCCTCTTTCACCTCCACCTCCACCTCCTCACTTATGACCTCCGTCCCACCTGTCCTTATAGAACCTGTCCTTATAGAACCTGTCTTTATAGAACCTGTGCTTATAGAACCTTAAGAACCTTATAGAACCTGTCCTTATCGAACCTGTCCTTATAGAGCCTTAAAGGGATACTTCACCGGTTGAACCATGAATATGTATTGAAAGTGGGTAATATATGTAGTCGAATAGTAGCATACATTTCCAATGTGGTGGTTTCTTGACCAAGAAAAGGCAGAAAAGGACTTTTTAGGGCTTGTGGATTGCAGACAACTCCCATTGTGCACCGCAATGATTCAGCTCCACAGGCCACTCCCACTGTCTCGCCGGATACATCGCTCATCAATCTACCTAAAGCCTGATTCACATACATTGCTACTCGCCCATTTCTGAACAATCTGTCAATTGATTGTTAATGTGTTCTAGCGGACAGTGGCGGTTCTAGAGATTTTGCCTTAGGGTGGCAAAGGTGGGGCATGAGGTTCCAGCAGGGGGGCATACAACCATTTCAGAATTCTATCTAACAATAGATAGAAAGGAGATGAGGGCTGAGTTTCTGTGGATAGATCATTGAATTTCATGTATTTTGATGAATAAAATATATTAGAATAGGGTGGCAACTGGGGTGGCAAGATACATTTTTAGGGTGGCCGCTCCCACCCTTTGCCCCCCCCCCCCCCCCGTAGAAACGCCACTGCTAGCGGAATGTGGCCAGGACAGGTGATGCGAGGACTAGCGATGCGATGTGGGCTGGTACGGAGATAAAATTATTTAAACTTTCTGCAATGTGAGTGAAGCGAGTACGACGCGAGGACCAACTGGAATGTAGAATAGAGATGATTGACAGTTAAATTGACGTCAACAGAGCGTTCCACAGAGAGTTTCGTATTTGCCTGGAGGTAAGACTCACTCGACTCTATTACTGATAACACACACTGATAGCCGTCTGCTGTAAAGCAGCACATCTCATATGAGCTGTATATAACTTGGCTGTTTACAAAGTAAATCTTCCTTTTGTATGTTTTTCTCGCATGTTCTAATGTGATGGCGTCACTATCTCAACTCGTCAGCAGTGAATAAGCAGCAGAGTTTGCAGTAACTACATAGAGGTCCTACTGGCACTGATCTATAATAGGTTTGCAGTGCAATTCCACCCCCTGTCGGCGGGTTTGAAAATGAGGAACTTGTGCTTGTAGTCTAGAACCCCCCCCCCCAAAACACTTCCTTATACAAATGACGCAAAAATCGTCGTTTTACGTAATTTGTATAAGGAAGTGTGAGAGGTAAATACAGATTTCTCCCGTCTCAGGGAAAAATGAGTGAATGTTGCACGACCATTAATAAATATGACTGGGTTTCTAACGATGCAACGTTTAATGCAAATGGGTGAAGTGTCCCTTTAAGAACCTTATAGAACCTGTCCTTATAGAACTTGTCCTTATATAACCTGTCCCAATAGAACCTATAAACAAAGAACCTCTTCCTCTAGAATCTGTTCACATAGAAACAGTCCAAACCTGTCCACATAGAAGACGTTCATATGGAACATGTCCCACAGATGGAACACAGAGAACCGTTCTGTGCAGACCACAGTGAATCCTCTCCTCACATCATCCAACCATAAACCAGGATATCATCTCCATTTGCTTCATTCCAGCCAATCCCATCCTTACCATCCGCCGCCAAGCCTGGCCCTGCCCCCAGCCCCGCCCCCGGCGCCCCCCCGCCCCCAAATGCAGACAGCAGAGCTCAAGGTAACCAGGCAACCAGAGACGCTGACGTGCATCTCCCTCGTGCTGTATCAAAAAGTAGTGTCAGCTAGCAAGTGATCTCAACTCTCTTGCTCTCGCTCTAGCTCTCTCTCGCTCTCCTCCCCCCCCCAGAATACTGCAAGGTGACCTTCACGTTCGACTCGACCAATGAGGATGAGCTCAGTCTGAAGGAGGATGACATCGTCCACATCCTGAGCAAGGTGTGTATGGCTTCCGAGGTTAAAGGTGGACTGTTCTGAAAGCCACAGAGGTGATTTGGGGCCCTCTGGTGGAGACGTGTAGGAGCACTCTTGGATACGGTATCCTGCCGGTTCCTGTGGCTGAACTCTAAACTCATGTCAGTGCTCACCAGAACACTCATTAGCACTAGCATGTGAGCTTCAGCACATGCACAACAACTCAGGCTAGGATTAGCATATGACAGGTTAGCGCAAACACAAGTTCTATTTCCTGAAGTAAGGGTTTTTTGCTGCCTGTTCTCTCCTCCTCCAGGATACTGGTGAGCCAGGCTGGTGGCGAGGGGAGATCAACGGAAAAGAGGGCGTGTTCCCAGACAACTTTGTAACCATGGTTACTGAGGCAGACAAGGAGGTGAGCCAATCAAGCTGCTTTGTTTCAAACGAGAAAATCCACGCACTCTTTAGCAGCAGGCCAGTGTAGCCTTGTCGACGAATGAGCAGCCGGAGAGCACAGGTAGGATGGTACGTGGTAGACTGGTAGCATGGTAGGGTGGTAGGCTGGTAGCATGGTAGGCTGGTAGCATGGTAGGCTGGTAGCATGGTAGGCTGGTAGCGTGATAGCGTAGGCTGGGAGACAGGCCTACGTCATGTTACTGTTGTATTAATCAGCCTGCTGTGATTTGAACTGCAGGCCCCCACGGGGAGGGCGTCCATGACGTCATCGGCCAAGCAGGAGGCAGAGGAGGTGAGTGCACCCCCCTATCTTCAAAGACAACATGGTGCTCTGTTGCTGCCTTGCCCCAGGGTACTCAGGCCTGCCTCCCTACCCCATGTGAGGAGCTGGAGGGCAGGAGCGCCCAGTCCTCTCAACTCACTGCCTGCTGCTTTAAAGAGGCCCCTCTCTCTCTCTTTCTCCCTCTCTGTCTCCCTCTCTCATTCTCTCTCTCTCTCTCCCTCTGTCTCTGTCTCTCTCTCTCTCTCCCTTTCAGAAGCCGAAGAAGCCTCCTCCCCCATCCAAACACACGGGTGAGTGAGGCTGCAGTGTTTTTTTTTATGTGGGAACGTCCCTTCAACACTCCGTTCTGTTCCACTCACTGATCTTGGATCTGTTGCTGAGCAACCCAGGAGGACAGTAATCAATGGCTTTGTGGTGACACTGAAGAATGGCTTTTGTGATGTCTGCGAGGGAGCTCTCTGAAGGAACTCATCAGAGAGTAGAACGTCCCCACCCGTCCATGTTCATTATGCAGATACGTTTAAAGTTTGTTCACCTGCTCCTCAAAGAATGCAGCAGAGGATCAAGTGCTCGCATCCTCAGTGAGCTGCAGCCCAACGCTCCATAGCGGCCCCGGACGGTAGAGTAAGTCGGGCCAGGTGACCGTAGAGTCAGTACCAGGTGACCGTAGAGTCAGTCGGGCCAGGTGACCGTAGAATCAGTCGGGCCAGGTGACCGTAGAGTCAGTTGGGCCAGGTGACCGTAGAGTCAGTCAGACCAGGTGACCGTAGAGTCAGTCAGACCAGGTGACCGTAGAGTCAGTCGGGCCAGGCGACCGTAGAGTCAGTCAGACCAGGTGACCGTAGAGTCAGTCGGGCCAACTGACCGTAGAGTCAGTCAGGCCAGGTGACCGTAGAGTCAGTCAGACCAGGTGACCTTAGAGTCAGTACCAGGTGACCGTAGAGTCAGTTGGACCAGGTGACCGTAGAGTCAGTCGTACCATGTTACAGTAGTATTTTAGTAAGGTAGTAATTTCTGTGGGTTTAATCTGATTTATTCTGTCTGTAATCTAATTCCCTCTGCACAATGTTTGGTTCCTCAGCCCTCAAACCTGACCTTTCCAGCACAGAGCGGAGGCCTCAGTTCGCCCGGTCAGAAGACAGAGGTATGTTTCTTAGCCTCCCCATGAGTGGAGCTCAGAGCAGAGCTCCGAGGGACGCAGCACCTCAAAGGGCCCTGCAGGTGCTGCATTCACACACGCCCTGTTGCAGGCATCAGGGCGTCTGTTTTCAGACATTGATCTGACACATTCTAAAGAAACCATCAGAGTAGCAGTGGTCAACAGAACACAGGTCCTGAGTAGGGTGACCTGATTTCTCAAACCAAAAACCGGTACATAATGTTACAATGTATCCTAACGTTCAATGTGCGGGGGTGGGGTGGGGGGTGGGGGGGAACTCGCTGTATACTTTAAC
>JAOPJJ010000086.1:140427-151468 GCA_027122795.1 Enchelyopus cimbrius | reverse complement strand
CACTCTGTCACGCTCTCACTCACTTCATTGGGCAGGAGATCCAGAATATCAGCCAATGTTTCTCATTCTTTATTCAGGATTCCATCCGAATTTTGCAATTTCTTTCTAAATCAGAATATGGAAGGCTGATTTGTCACTAAGATGAAATGCTTCTGCAGCAGGATCTAAGGTTTCCAACACATGATCCTGGTCTCAGGCCTGACACTGCAGCTTGGTGGGGTGTATCTTGTTGAGGGCCTGGTTGCGGAGGTTAGGGGGGGCCCCGCAGCGGAGGGTGCCCAGCGGGCCGAGGTCCACCTGGGTCCGGCCCAGCCACTGTACCAGGGTGCTGACGCTGCAGTCGCACTGCCAGGGGTTGTCATGGAGATGCAGCTTTTTCAGGTCTTCGACAGAAGAGAGGTGGATCAAACGTTATCAATATGGAGAACACCTGAGGTCTACCTGGGGTCTGAGAGAACAGGTGGGATCTAAGGTCTACCTGGGGTCTGAGAGAACAGGTTTGGTTGGAAGATTTACCTGGGGTCTGACGGAACAGGTTTGGTTGGAGGGTCTTGATGCGGTTCCCACTGAGGGCCAGGTGTGTGATCTTCGGAGTGTTCTGGAATAAATCTGGAGGCAGGAGGTCCAGCTTGTTGTTCTTCAGATACAGCTCCTAAGGTAAAGTGTCTTTATGAATACCTTATGGCCCTATTTCCTGTTGAGGTGAACACCTAACTAGCATATGAAGGTGATAAACACACATAGCTTAGTTAGGTTAGTTTGGCTATGATAGATAAGCATTAACCAACTTAGGTGAGTGAATTAGAATATGGAAGGTTAGCATTAGCACACCTTTCTAATCTTATTAAGGTTGGAAATGCAACGCTTAGTTAGCCTTAAAGAGGAACTATGCAACTTAACTAAAAATATTAATTCCCCTTAATTTTAAAGGTTAAGAGTCGCTGTGATGGTTCTATAACACTTTGTTTGCTTCTCCGGTCCGTGATGAAACCGCTATTGTGTCACGGCATTACGGCAGTATACACCCCCAAACATGGAGCCGGCGAGCTATAAACAGCGAGTAGCGAGGGGATGGTTGTATTCATCATGGATCAGTCGATCAGGCTTCATTGAAAATAAATGCTCATGGCTAACGTCGAAGCGGGCGGGCGGCGTCAACAAGTATTGTAAAATATACGAGTGTTGCAAAATATATGTTCCAAAGCTGCAGGGGGAGCTGTGTAGTGGAACAATCCGGCGCAAACCCAGAAAACGGCGAAGAAGTTCCTAAAGTTGCATAGTGAGCCTTTAACGCACCTAACACAGTGAGGTTAGTTAGGCTATGCCAGGTTAGCATTAAGTTAGGTTAGGCCACTGGTTTTCAACCACAAGAAATTAGTCCCAAAAATTGTACAAACTTTTTACAATTTTGGTTGGTGGTGTGCAGCAACATTTTTCCAATGTATAAAATGTGCCGTTGCTCAAAAAAGGTTGAGAAACACTGAGTTAGGCTATGCTAAATTAGTTTTAACACACCTCCCTTAGTTAGGTTTGTTAAGGTCTGCAGGATTAGCAGAAGAATGACGACAGCGGAAAGACCTGGAGCCGGCCGAGGCCTTCCAGGTAGGCGGCTGTGAGGGAGGTGAGAAGGTTGTTGTCCAGGACCAACATCTCCAGGGAGCCAAGCCCCCGGAACACCCCAGCAGGGAGGCTCTTCAGACTGCACAGAAGCACAGAGGACAGAGCATCACGTGAAGATCTAAGGGTGCATTTCCACAGAGCATGTCACCACGCAAAAAACGCCTGCTGAGATTTCGCCCAGGGGGCGTGGTCACACACCTAGTGTTTCGGCTGAGTGACAGGCAGCTAGTTAGCGAGACAGACCAGTGCTTCAGAACAGTGGTTTATTTACCCAAGTGTTCTAGTGGCATACAAACAACAATTTGTTTTATTATTTTATGTTGACAACAATTCATGTTCTACAGAAACACCACAGTAGTCCATGTCAGCGTGCTAGCTATCTAGTTGCTATGTGTTTTCAATTGGTTAAATGGGTCAACAAGCTAACAAGCTAACTTTAACGTTCGAGAGCTTACGTTAACCTACAATGATCTGTGTGTCCTGTACACATTTGTGTCGCATATAAACGCGTATTCACAAATGATCTTAGGGCTAAAAGTAGCTCATAACTGGTGAATTTAGGAGACACTCCTAAAAATAATGGGCGTGTCAGTCTTAAATTTAGGACTCCTCATTTTTTTCACTAAGAGCCATTCACAAAGTATTTTAGTCCTAAAATTAGCACCTAAGTCTAGGAGAGATTAAAAGTCCTTGGGAGGACTCCTAACTCAGTCAGAACTAATCATAAATAATCTTAAAATGTTTTGGAGACAATTGAAGACTGTGAATTGATCGAATTGATTGAAGAGATATAGGCTTAATCGTGAGGGTATCAAACTTGTTGTGGAGTTAATGCAATATCATCCCAGACTAACAGGAAAAACCTGATAAGTCCGGAAATAAAATGCTATATAGGCTACTACGTCATTATCGTGGTCTGCACAAACTTCACGTCATCATGCGTGTATTCTGCTTACTGCACTGTCCATAACTATTTGATAGGAATTAATTTATAGCCTAGGCTATTTCCTTGTTTTTCGGTGTGAGCTCGTTTGTGGGATGTTGCGGATGAGTTTCACCGAGACTGCCTGCTCTGAACAACCAATCACCGTACTGACCGCTTCTAAAGTCGTGCATGAGAATCGATGCAATCCATAGCAACGGCGCGTCACTCTTAGTTCACTCTTAGTGATTTATGCTTAGTATGAGTAGGTCTCAGTGGCGTTGTAAGATAAAATGCCTTGTGAATACGGCCCCTGAAGTCCAGGTAGGTTAATCACCTGTCACTCACCTGTTTCCATGGAGATTAAACGGCTGAAATGCAGGTAGGTTAATTGCCTGTTGAAATGGGAAACACCTGTAACTCACCTGTTGTTGTCAAGGTTGAGGAACAAGAGCTGCTTGAGGCCGCTGAAGGTCCTGGCTGAGAGGCTCTGGATGCGGTTCAGCCCCAGGTCCAGCACCTTCAGGGCTACGAGGGGCTTGAAGACCTGAGCTGGCAGGGCGGTGAGGGAGTTGAGTGGCAGGTCCAGGTCAGACAGGTTCCTGAGGCCCAGGAACATGTCAGACCTCAAGGAGCTGATCTGGTTCTGACCCAGCATGAGGAAGCGCAGGTTCAGGAGGTCCTGTACGGACCAGGACATGTCGGATCAGTTTCTCACACGTCTACGCGGTACAACCTGAGGAATATTATTCTGGCTTTGCAGTCTTTCATTTCTGTACCGTGTTACTTGACATTTTATCTGGTTATTGGCTCACCAAGATTGATAATGTATCTACTTCTACTATAAGTAGCCTAGACTTTATCCAAAGCGACCAGCAGCGTATTCAGAGACAGGTCATTAAGGAGCAGGTGGGGGTTAGACAGTACAGAGACGGGTCATTAAGGACCAGGTAGGGGTTAGACAGTACAGAGAGAGGTCATTAAGGAGCAGGTAGGGGTTAGACAGTACAGAGACAGGTCATTAAGGAGCAGGTAGGGGTTAGACAGTACAGAGAGAGGTCATTAAGGAGCAGGTAGGGGTTAGACAGTACAGAGACAGGTCATTAAGGAGCAGGAAGAGGTTAGACAGTTCACCTGAAATCCTTTGGGGGGCAGCTTGGTGATGTGGTTCCCAAAGAGGTTGAGCAGCATTAGTTTCTTAGCACCAGCAAAGGCCTGCGGGTGTACGGAGCGCAGGGCGTTTCTCTCCAGGTTGATGCTCTCGACCCTGGGTACGGCCCTCAGAGCGTTGGCCTGGAGCTCCACCATGCTATTCTCCCCTGGAGGTCAGGACAGTGAGCAAGGGTGTTAGCCTGCTGGGGTTTGAACCGGGTGGGGATAGCATGTCCACATCTCGCCCAGCATAGCTAGGTCCGCTACGCTAGGAAGGCACGTGCCTAGCTTGAGGACCCAGGCGTCAGGGGGAAGCTCTGCGGGGAAGGATCGGAGGCCCTTCTTATGGCAGTTGACCTCTGACCTCTCCGGACTAGTCCTCCTAGAGCAGCGACAGGCCTCAGGGCAGGCCCCCGCGACCCCCAAGACTGCTGACCTGGCTGACGACACGGCGCTCAGAGACAGCAGCGCTAGCATGTAGCACGGGAGAGGCTTCATGGCTGCATGAGGGGAGAACAGGTGGAGAACACAAGGAGAACACGAGGAGGAGAACATGAGGAGGAGAACACAAGGAGGAGAACACAAGGAGAACAAGAGGAGAACACAAGGAGGAGAACACAAGGAGAACACGACGAGGAGAACTTCATCACACAGAGCAGAGCCAGCATGTTGTCATCTTGGCAGAACTACACCGTGCAACTATTATTATGCTTACATGAGAAGATCTTCTCACCCACTCTATCTTTCCACTTATTTATGCGTTCATTGATGATGATCATGATGATCATGATCAAAGCTCCCATAATCGTGACCCTCTATGATCATCACCCCACACTAAGTTCACATTCCTTACCTTCAGTACACAGTGGTCCCAAACAACACGTCTGTCCTCTGAGCTTCACCTCCTGGAGGAGCTTCAGTCTGCTCTCCCTCAGGTCATCTGGTAGATGTCTGGCAGCAGGTCTAAAGGTCTGGTCCTGTAAACACAGTGCACCCTCCCTCTCTCTCTCTCTCTCTCTCTCTCTCTCTCTCTCTCTCTCTCTCTCTCCCTCCCTTCCTCTCATCAGATGCGAGGAGGTGCTGAGGCGGTTTGTGTCTAAGCTCCACCAGACAGAGGGGTGGCTCACACGCCCCAGAGAAACCTAACATCCCCCCGCCAGGGTGTGTGTGTGTGTGTGTGTGTGTGTGTGTGCACCAATGTGAAGAATCACTGAATTATTCCAACCATTATTCCAAAGTTGAAAATGAATGAGTGAACGTTTACTGAGTGGTCTGAATAGGAAACCCTAAAATGAGACTGTTAAACCCTAACCCAAAACATTACTACTACATGACATTACCTACCATTACCTACAACACCGCTAACAGAACCCAACCCATTACAACACCTAAACCCGGGAACCAAGAACAGACACAGCACTTAAGGAACCCTAACCCAACCCTAGAACCAAGAACCAGACCCTTAACCATAGCCAAGGAAACCCTAACCCTCATAGGAATCTCTCTCTCCCTTTTTCTCTCTCTCTCACTCTCACACACACACACACACACACACACACAGTAGGGACTCTCTCTCTCTCTCTCTCTCTATTCTAACAGTAGGGAGTCCAACACTATAAATTAACACACACTGTTGCCATGACGACAGGGGGTAGCAGACACAGCGCTCTTCCGCCATCTACTGTCCGTGGAAATCTGGTTAGAATCTGTACCTTTTAACTAAATAACAAAATGTGAAGGTGTTTGGTTTTCAAGCTACTTCAGTATTTGTGTAACACAAGAGACATGAGGAACAGAAGCTCTGACACGGGCAGGGTTAGGACACCTCGCATCTCCAACCTCGTTCCCCTTGGTCCCTGATCCATCCTCTCTGGGCCAGTGCACCATTATAGTTTTGGGTTTTTTTTTTATGGGGGGGGGTTATGTGCAGAATTGAGATTTTATACAGATTATATTCTCCACAAGTGTGCTATTATGTAATAATAGTGTAAGCAGTGCCTTCATTTTGAAGTAACGGGGAGTGACGTCTGTACTGCAGATGTGAGCGGGAGTTCTGTTCATGCAGGCTAGCCGACTGCTGAATAAATACCGACTCTGAATGCGTCGTTGTATGAACCTCTTATAAAAAAATACTTGACATAAGGGGTTCCCCCTTTGTGCTTTTTTTTTTAGGCAAGAAAAGTGCAAAACGGTCCATATCTCAGCCTGGGAGGAAACCGTTCTTTGATTTGGTTTTCAAAAAACACATGCGGGAGGGGAACCCCTTTGTGTTTTTTCAGGCAACAAAAAATTAAATCCGCCCATATTTTCACAGCTTGTCCGACAGAGCCCCACGAGTACAGGAACGTTGAAAGCAGCACGCTTGGACCCCTCTAGGCTGAGATACGGACCCACATTCGATTTGGATTTGAAGTTACTTACTTTTGCCTTACCCAGCATATCACGTGACCCGTAGTCACGAGATTCTCAGAGACAAGATGAGGAGGAATCATCGTCGTGGAATATAAACGCAGCTCTGATTGTTGCCAGCAGATGGCAGTAGAGAAACTGTCTTCCTGGACAAAATGTCATGAAAAAAATTCAAACTTAAATACGTCCAGTAAATAAACGAACAAGGACTATTGTTGTTCAGCAGTTTAGGGATGGTTGAGCAGTCTTGGGCTCATACATACAAAAATAATTGGCACAAGTATCAAAAAAGGCCCGAACCACTTTATTGAAACAAATGTAAAACAATAACTTATAATAAATGGTGCGGCGTTCGGCGGCGGCGGCTCATGGACAAGCCGACAGCATGTTTGCAGACACACAACAAACAACCACGAAAACTCGCTGGATACTTAAACTTCATTGTGATATATTAAGATGTTACAGCGGTCCCCAACCACCGGTCCGCGGGACGTTCCTAACCGGTCCCTAGGCAACATGAGTAAAAAATAAAAATAAAAAAAAGGAAATGCTAAAAAATACTTGGCAATACTGTAACTCTTGTACGTCTTTGCAGTGGTTAGATTGCATGGCAAGGTCTTAACTTATTTTCTTTGGCATGTCTGTCCCGCCCTCAACACGTATTGGCTTCAGCCTCAGCTCAATCACTTCACTTGATCAGTTCTTGTCACACGAACGTTACTTCCCATCCTCCAAAGATCCACGGCGAACGAATGAGTGGATCCGCAACCCATTTGTCAATATCCCGAATCACGTCAGCGTAGGAGAATGATCAATTGATCGAAATAGCAAATGTCCCGGGACACTAAAACCGGGAGTCCCGAACTGGTCTTGTCGGGACTCGGGACACGAGACTCAAAATCGGGACTGTCCCGGTCAAACCGGGACGTCTGGTCACCCTAGGGCTGAGATGAATAACACAGAGCTGGACCCCCCTCCCCCCCTAGGCTGAGATACGTACCAATCTTTGATGTGGGTTTGAAAAAAGACAAAAGGAGGGAGATTCATGCGTTTATAGTTCCATAAGGAAAACACCAGATGGAAACTAAGATAAGTAAGAAGGATGCCACGGAGGCTACGTTCAAAATAGAGGACTCTTTATTTGAATATTGTTTATCCATACAACTTGTTAATTGGTGGATTCCAGGCGGTATATTAGGGTCAATCTACATCCTATTTATAAATGTGTATCGAAAATGCTCTGCTCAGTGAAAGTAAGCATTGCTAGTTAAGGAGTTAGCGTTTAGGGCCCAGAAGTGATTAGCATGGCCATTTAAGGATTTGACCAGTGGATACCACTTGAGCGAGACAGAGAAAGTATTGCTTGTCGCAACAGTATACTTGTTTAAATACTCTTAAATACTCTTTCCAACGTGAGATCTTCTGAGACACTGAGCCTGATGGTTACAGAGCTCACACGGTTGAAGTTCTGTCGACCTGAAATGTGCCGAGTGGAAGTCCTTTAAGCACAACACAGCTTGGTACGGGCCCAGGACCCTGAGGCCATCATGTCCTGTTGGCACTTTCTTCCTCCTGAAACATAGACTTTCCAAAATCTTCTCACACCGAAAACCCCCCCACGGGTCAACCACCCTCCAAGCAGACGAAGACAGGGTCAGAGGTCACCCTCATGCGGTGCTTTCCGAGGCCCTCAGAACCTCCAGACGCTCCCGGGTTCAAGAGATGAGTCTTCTGAAGGTCAAAGTTCACCCTGAGGAGTTGTGTGTGCCAGAGGGAGAGCAGTGATTTGAATGCTCAACACCATCTTTATGGAATGTCTTCAAGGCAACACTATAATACTTTTATACATTACATATACTTATTATACATCTACACACGGAAAGGTCAGGAGCCAGACGCCGAGGACAAACTGAAATGCTTTTAGAGCGGCACACTGAGCTAGGACCACGTGGATCTCCAGGAGAAGGCCTCAGAGAGCCCCAGTGCTGCTCACCCTGATGAGTGTGGGGTGTCTCCTCTTCATCATCCTGAAGAACACAGTGACTCAGTGTGTGTTGTGCAGTGATGAAGAGGCACCGCATGGCCTTCCTCCTCATTGTGTTTCTCATACAGCCCTGCCCCAGTGCCCTCGGGCAGGGTTCGCTCTGAAGGCAATCAGTGGCTCAACAGCCGGAGTCGTGCGAGCCATCCACCCAGCAACGAGTGTCCCGGGGACGAGGAAGACGAGGAACTGTGTTTAGAGCCCGAGGAGGAAGAGGGCGGAGCCGTCACCGTGGAGACTGCGGGGGGGGGCTTCCTACCGGGCCCCTCCTGGTAGGGCATGGTGGCGCCGCCGCCGCCGTGCAGCCCGGTGTCCAGCAGGCAGCGGCTGCCCCGGATGCGGTCCACGCCACGGTGGGGCCCGCGCCCCCAGAGTGGGGGGCAGGGCGCGTCCTCCTCCCAGAGGGGGGCGATGCGTTCATTGCTGAGGCAACGGTGCAGGACATCCTGGGCTGGGGTCACAGAGAGGAGAGAGAGGAAGGGTCACCTAGGAGGAAGAGAGCTCTCCCCCACATCCTGTGTCAACACTACGCTCTGTACTTTTTGGGTGATTATTTTTATTTATTTTGTCAAAAATCACCACAGTTGAGGTACACGTTGCATTAATAGGAATTGCAATGGTTTCTCCTTTACAGCATGCACACAAGTGAGTGAGCAATTAAATGTGTATGGAATTGAATCAGAGACATACATTATAAAAAGAACATTGATCCAGGGACACTTTTATCCACCCCATCCATCTGTGCATTTGCAACTCAGTTTGGTAAAGTGGATTTCCGTAGTAGTGCTGGTCAACAACCAACACACTACTGCCCTGTTCCCTACTACAAACTACTTCGCTCTGTACTTATTTGTGATGATGCAGATTGGTAGTTGTTAAAGAAAATTCCAGACATTGGGAAATACCACTTAGGCTAACACAAGCTAACACAGGCTATCGCACAACAAGGGGGGCAGCGGTAGCTTAGGAGGTAGAGCAGCTTTTTGAGTAACCGGAAGGTTGTCAGTTGAACCCCCGGCTCCTCCTAGCGGAGTGTTGAGGTGTCCCTGAACAAGACACATCACCCCTTCCCGACACGCTGTCTGTCGGTGTGCGAATGTGTGTATGAATGGGTGAATGTGAGGTATTCATTGTAAAGCACTTTGAGTACATCGTTGTAGAAAAGCGCTCTATAAATACAGTCCATTCACCATTAACCAACAACACCTGCTAGCCCCTGCAGAAGGTTCACTGCAGCAGACTTCTAGACAATGATTAACCAGGTGAACCATTAAGCAGGCAGCAGCCTTAGCCCTGGATGCTAGTGTTTACCCGCTAGCGATAGCCTGCTGCAGTGAGTCTGAGAAACACCATCAAGTACGGACCAAGGATAGATTAGCACGGCGCCGCTATGGCCAGACCGGGGGGCGGGATTGACCTACCGGTTCTGCCGTAGAGACCTGCGGGGCCCAGCGGGTTGGACAAGCCGGTGACGGCGGGCATGGAGATGGGGCGGGGCTTACCTGAGGAAACTCCTGAGCGTCAACATGTGTCATGTCGTATAATGTTACACTTAAAGATAGGACATTTAATATTACATTTATATATAGGACATTAATATTACATTTATATATGACATTTAACATTACATTTATATATATGACATTAATATTACATTTATATATGCGAGATATAATATTACTTGTATATATAACACTATATATAACACTGTATATATGACACTTACATATATAAATGTCATATGTCATATGTCATGTCATATATGTGACATATGATATTACATTTATAAATATATGACATACCAACAAAATATAGTCGTTAGTGTGTGTGAGCGTACACCTATGCATGTGAGTGTGTGTGCATGTGTTCATGTGCGTGCATGCGTGTGTGTGTGCGTGTGTGTGTGTGTGCGTCCGTGCGTGTGTGTGCGTGACTCACCACGTGTGGACGAGCGCTGCCTCAGGGGCACGGGGGCGGGCGGGTGGAGGCCGTTGGGGGCAGGGCCTAACAGCGATAAGCCCCGCCCCCCACCCACATCCAGGGAGGAGTTGGGGGACTTGGGTCTGGTGGGGGCGTCGGTGTTCCCCCCCCTCCAGAACCAAGATGGAGGGTTTGGTGTTATTACCATGGGAACACTGATGCATGATGGGGGAGAGGGAGGGGGTCTTACCTGGGGCTGTAAGGCCTGGAGGGGGGGGGCGGGATGTAGAGCTCCAGCACTGCTGGCTTCACAAGGTCTTCCACACCTTTCTCTGAGGGCTTGACCAGACCCGACACCTGTGATTGGTCGAGAGAGAGAGAGAGAGAGAGAGAGAGAGAGAGAGAGAGAGAGAGAGAGAGAGAGAGAGAGAGAGAGAGAGAGAGGTCATCATACCAGGGGGTGTAGCAACCGATAACGTAATGACAGCCAATAATGTAATAATGGCAAATAACATCATCATTTAAATGTAATACAACCAATAAAGTAATAACTTGCCAATAATGTAATAAAGTTGTTGAGCCAATAACGTAATAACTTTTTGCCAATAACGTAAGAACCAGCCAATAACATAAGTTATTGGCTAGTTATTACGTTATTGGCCCTGTAGTAAAAAAAATATTTTGAAAATGTACCGTAATAATAATAATAATGTAATAAGTGAGGTATCACTAAATTTTATTTTAAATTTCTGGAAAGAAAGTGTCACACTTAGCCTTATTATTGCATCTTGCAACAGATGCTTAAATATCTGATAACCCTCGACCCTCAAACCTCAATATGAGCCTTCTCCTCAGCAGCACCCTGACTCTGGAACTCACTCCCCACACCTGTCCGTGAATCCCTCACTCACCACATTCAAATCCCGCTTAAAAACATACCTCTTCTCACAAGCCTACGACCTCCCCTACCCATAACT
>JAOPJJ010000086.1:127965-140327 GCA_027122795.1 Enchelyopus cimbrius | reverse complement strand
TGTGTGTGTGTGTGTGTGTGTGTGTGTGTGTGTGTGTGTGTGTGTGTGTGTGTGTGTGTGTGTGTGTGTGTGAGACCCACCCTGAGCACGTCGTGGATCAGAGACCCTCTCCCAGGACCCAGCTCCACCAGCTGCAGGCTGCTGGGCCGGCCGGCCCCCATCCACTCACTCACACACCAGATACCCAGCAGCTACAGGACAGACACACGCCTGTTACACAGATACACAGACACACAGACACACAGACACACACACACACAGACACACAGACACACAGACACACACACACACACACACACACACACACACACACAGACCCTCTACATACCTCTCCAAAGACTTGGCTGATTTCAGGCGACGTGATGAAATCTCCATCTGGTCCTAACATGTCATTATTAACATAGTAGCCCTGAGATAATCAACACAACATGTCATTTTTAACATAGTAGCCCTGAGATAAATAACACAACATGTCATTATTAACATAGTAGCCCGGACATAAACAACACAATGTATCATTATTAACAGACATATTACTTGTGTATTATTTACCGTTACAGGGTTGGTGAGAACTTCTCTCATATACTCCGCTACAGAAATGGGACCCGTGGCTTTTATTTTGGTGATCAGGTGTCGCAGCATCAAGGTGTGCGTATTCCGGTCCTCCGGGGAGGAGCTGTGGTTCACCGCGCGCTGAGCACCTCTGATCTCTGCGAGAGAACCACGGAGAACATGGATGACACCATATAAATCAGTCAAACGGAAAAGATCCAATTGCACTTAATACGTTTAAATGCAACTGAAAATAACACCGATATGACGTAAATAAAAAACGTAAACGCGAATGTTCTTAATCGGCGGCCAGGATTAGTTAAAGGTAAATGTTGTTACTCAGGATGAGTTAAAGGTAAATGTTGCTACTCAGGATGAGTTAAAGGTAAATGTTTTTTAGTCGGCGGTCAGGATGGGTTAAAGGTAAATGTTGTTACCCGGGGCTCTGATGAGACCCTGGAGCCTCCTGAGCGCTCTCATCGTCTTCATCATCCTCTTCCTCTGTGGCCCTCAGATGTCCTCCGGAGGTCAGACGTCCAGAAGAAGCTCTGGGAGCAGATTCAGGAGTGTCGGCAAGGACCTCATGTACTCCTCATCCTCTGAAGGTCCTGACTGTCTACAGCGGATATTATCAACGTGTGACCCTGTCAGACGATGTGATTGGCTGATCAACACACGGATTTCATTGGTCGACAGTAACCTCTGAACTTTACCCCCCAAAACGTTGCCTCGTATTAGAATATAAACACCACTACTTCACATTTCGTAACGTTAATATCTTCATGCGTCATATCGATTAGTAAAATAAGGCCTGGTGTTTAATTTTTATTTCGGAAAGATTTTCGGAGTGGGGGTTACTTTCACTTCCGGGTCAACGCGTCTCCACGCTGCACACAGCGAGCATGGCACCGAAAAACAAGTTTCAGAAGACAGTGGTCAGGAGAAATAAAACGCATGATGAAGAGGAGGAGACTCCTCACAGTGAACACGCCGAGGAAGATGAAGATGAAGATCCGACCGGCACCGAAGAGGAAGAGGATGAAGAGCTGAGCCTGTCGGACGTTTTGCTTCTAGGAGGGAAGAAGGTAAAGTCTGATCATCACCTTAGTGTCCATCGCGTTTTTTTCCGAAATTAATCTTAATCTAAGAGATCTTCATTTAAAAAATGTAAAATAGCGAGCGGCTCCTTAGTTGATTCATTATTTTATCGTCTCCATAACGAGAAATGTAAACCGAGACGAAGACAGAGCCAGAGACCGACAGGGATCCTTGGTATTAGTATGACGACGATACATTGAGGATAATTAAGCATTCACGTGTTGTTCTCCGTGTCAGGCGGACTTCCTCCTGGTGTCCAACGTCAACGACTCACACGACCTGATCGACGGAGGAAAGAAGGGCGCCATCGATGACCTGGAGCCGGGCGAGCTGGAGAAGTTCATCACCAAGCTGGGGGTCCGCGCGTACGCATCCCAGCAGGTCATCGCGGATGACGCAGAAGATGAAAGTGGTACCAAGAAAAAGAAGAAAGACAAGAAGGCTCCTGCTGGCGGAGCGCAGACGGCGGTCAAACCACATCCCAAATCAGAGACCAAACCACAGCCCAAACCTGAGATGCAGCAGGCAGCACAGGAGGACAAGAGGAACACCAAGAACACCGCCGCCAAGAAGTCCAAGCAGAGCGCGGCAGTGTTTGAGTTCCACCCGAGGCAGGTGCTTCTTATCAAGCCGGGGGGGAAGTGGTTCGACCAGGAGTACAGCGCCGAGGGCACCAACGAGCCCCAGGACGAGGGCCAGGTGGAGGGATACCGGGCGCTGGCCCAGCGGCTGTACGAGGCGGAGGAGGCCCTCTACCGGAGCAAGAAGAGCCTGCAGAAAGGTGCCAACTCGGCCTGGATGAAGACTGTGGTGTCCAAGGGAACGCTGGCGGACCGCATGGCGGCCATGACGGTGCTGCTGCAGGACGCCTCCGTGCACGGCCTGGCACACGTGGAGAGCCTCGTCGCCATGGTGAAGAAGAAGGGGGGCAGGCGGATGGGCCTGCTGGCGCTGGACACGCTGCGCGAACTGCTGCTGTCCGACCTGCTCCCCGCCGACCGCAAGCTGCGCGCCTTTCCCCAGCACCCCTTTCACCTGCTGGAGGAGCGCGCCAGCGGGAACCGGGACTCCCGAGACCGCCGCCTCGTCCTGTGGTTCTTCGAGCACCGGCTGAAGCAGCTGGTGGCGGAGTTCGTTGCGGCGCTGGAGGAGGTGTCCCGCGACAGCGTGGCCGCTGCCAAGTCCAAGGCGCTGGCCACGGCCCACGAGCTGTTGGCCTCGCGGCCCGAGCAGGAGAAGGCCCTGCTGGTGCAGGTGGTCAACAAGCTGGGCGACCCTGAGTACAAGATGGCGGCGCGGGCCTCCCACCTGCTGGAGACGCTGCTGCACCGTCACCCCAACATGAAGGGCGTGGTGTGCGGCGAGGTGGAGCGCCTGATGTTCCGGCCCAACGTCAGCGCCAAGGCGCAGTACTACGCCGTCTGCTTCCTCAGCCAGGTGCTGCTGAGCCACGAGGAGGCTGGCCTGGCCTCCAAGCTCATCGCCGTCTACTTCACCTTCTTCCGCGCCTGCATCAAGAAGACGGACGTGGAGTCCAAGATGCTGGGTGCGCTGCTGACGGGCGTCAACCGGGCCTACCCCTACGCTGAGGCGGGCGACGAGAAGGTGAAGGAGCAGCTGGGCACGCTGTTCCGGGTGGTGCACGTGGTGAAGTTCAACACGGCCGTGCAGGCGCTCATGCTGCTCTTCCAGGTCATGGACTCCCAGCAGGCGGTGTCGGACCGCTACTACGTGGCGCTCTACAAGTGAGGAGGGAGGGAGGGAGGGAGGGAGGGAGGGAGGGAGGGAGAGGGAGAGGGAGAGAGAGATATATGCTCATCTTCATCCTCTCATCGCCCATCAGGAAGCTGCTGGACCCCGGGCTGGGCTCCTGCTCCAGGCAGAGCATGTTCCTCAACTTGCTCTACAAGTCCCTGAAGGCGGACGTGGTCCTGCGCCGCGTCAAGGCCTTCGTCAAGCGCCTGCTGCAGGTCAGCTGTGAGCAGAACGCCACCTTCGCCTGCGGGGCGCTCTTCCTGGTATCGGAGGTCATGAGGGCCAAGCCCGGCCTGAAGCTGCTCCTGCAGGAGAACGAGGTGAGGAGGAGGAGGATGTTTGGAGAAGTTTAGAGATGTTTAGAGAATCCCACCTGTGAGTCCTGTTGGACTCAAAGGTGGGATCAGGTTGACTGTCCACTCACAAGCCTTCGTAGATGGACCTGGAGGTCACATCACAAGTGGGAGTGGCCAACCCAGTAGGGCTGTCACTTTTTTCGAAAAAAAGTGACAGTAGGGCTGTCACTTTTTTCAACGGAACAGATACAAGCCATGTATTTTAATATATTTAAATACTTACGACCCCCCCCCCCCCCAGCCCCACTTATGATTGAATTTGTGATTCAATCACAAATAGTATTATGTGAAGAGAAGACGATCAATATCAAGTGCCACTATGCATATCAATATCAACTTCCACTGCATATCACAAAATGAGGCTATGCAATGAAAAAAAACTGAATTGTAACGGCAGAGTGCAAACAATAACGTGACAACTTGAACAGGAGACAGCAGCAGGAATAAAGCCTAAAGACTATCAGCATGATCTGGATCAAGTGCAGCTCTCTTTTTATTCACCATGTTACCTGTGGTGGAGAACACACGTTTGGAGCGCACAGACGTGCCTGACGCACACACAGGGATTTCCGCGTCAGTGTTGACAGAAGAGGCTATTTTTTGCAACAACAAAAAAAGAAACGGTCTCTTCGTAGACTGTAAAAAAAGCGCTACACAACATGGCTCGTTTATACATATTCAAATATGGATATTTCACGTCATATTCGAATGCATATTCGAATATCGAATAAAAAGTGACAGCCCTACAACCCAGGCGTATGATAGGTCAGTCTACCCAGTGGACCGTACCAACTGATGGGCTGAACCATCATGCGGGCCGGGTGGACCCTCCCACTCACGAGGTCACTGACGGTCGGATCGAGTGCAGAACATAAAAATCATAAATGATTCAGTCTTTGATTGTCTTCTGCCCCCATAATGCCAACGACTCGCCTGATGACATCACTGACCCATGACCTCCCCTTCTTCTTTTCAGGCGGGGGAGGAGGAGAACTTCCAGGATCTTGCTGAGGAGGAGGAGCGGTTTGTGGATGCCGACAAGGTGGAGGAGGGACGGAGTCCGGAGGAACCAGAGAACCTGAAGCCCAAAGCGTCATGGGTGCACCACCAGAACCTGGAAGGTGAGTCCCCTCCGCCTGCCAGTGGCTTGTGAGTGACACGGTCCTATTAGACCTGGGTGTAGGAGCCATTTGTATGCACTTTAAAGAAATATTCCAGTATTTTACACTTGAAATAGGCCGGTTGAGGTGGTTTTGCTTTTTTTTGCTTTTTTTGCTAGCCCCACTGTAGAGGTAATGGAGCACGAATCATCAGTCCTTAAGCAACATTAAACGTTTGTTTGCAAAGCTGTGAAACTCACAGAGTGGTCACTGGTGTTCGTTGATGTATGACAAAAAAAATCAGAGCAAAGTATGCTTTTCAGCAGGCTGTACGAGTCATTTTGTTGTAGCCAGGCCACCGTCCAGAACCGGAAAATAGATCGTTTACATCCATTTTGTAGTAATACTGTGGCTTTCTAACTGGCAAGCGGAAGTTTACACAGCGATGTGGTTCATCTGAAAAATAGTTATGATCGTCAAACTTCTGCTGGAAAGCTTACTATTTTTTTTGTCGAACATCAACAAACACCAGTCACCACTCGGCGAATTTCACAGCTTTGCAAACAAACTTTTAATGTTGCTTCAGCACATTTAGGACATTCTCTATTATCTCTACAGTGGGGATAGCAAAAAAAGCTCAATTTCTCCATTCACAGCCTTTCGGCGAAATGAACACCTGAACCGATCTATTTCATCTTAAACAAACTGGAAATAAGGTAAAGTGTAAAATACCGGAATATTCCTTTAATTTGCTATTACTTATTTTAGTCCACTTGGGGGAGTGTTGCACTGGGTGTGGCACATCACTGGGAATTAGGTAATATATACAGGTGTGCAGGTCTAATTAGGGACAGGTATGGATGGCGGGGAACACTCTGTTCTTATCGTAGTCGTGAGCCCCCACTCCACCGACAGCATGCCGCGGCAGTTGTCCACAAGCACTTTATGACCAAACCTGGTGAAGTACCTTTTTATGCAAATCTTTCTGCTTCTATAACAAACGGGAACACCACCCAAAGACAACTGATGCCTGGACCTTGGATCATTTTACTACGCGTTGAGGACACTTTGCCGTCCGTGCAGAGGCTAGTAGGATTAGCCTCCACACTGGGTCTGGGCTGACCTTCTGTCCTTCCAGGGGGCAAGACCGCGGTGATCTACAACCCCCTACACAGGAACCCCATGTTCTGCGGTGCTGACCGGACCACCTTATGGGAACTACAGCAGGTAGGTGGAGAAGGAGTCCTCTGAAGGTTCTACTTTTGAGGTCCAAACACTGGGACCTGAATGAGGTCCAGATGTGTCCGTTTTCCTCATGAAGCGTCTCTCTCCCGTCCAGCTGGCTCTACACTTCCACCCCTCCGTCTCCCTGTTTGCCAAGACCATCCTGAAGGTACGGCACCACCTTTCTCCACCCGTCACCCAGTAGGAGGACCACGGTCCAGCCCCATCCGACCAGACACAAAGGGACCTCCATGTCCCCTCTGAATGTGATGGGGGGTCTCACCTGCTGTCCTCCCCCCCCCCCCATCTTCTCTCTGTGGGGACCAGGGGGAGTCGATCCAGTACACCGGAGATCCGCTCCAGGACTTCACTCTGATTCGCTTCCTGGACCGTTTTGTCTTCAGGAACCCCAAGCAGCTGAGGGGAAAACGTAAGGTCTCTCTCTGGCTTATGGCCTGGGAACGTAGAAGTCCAATGTAGAAAAGAGAGGGCGCCTCATGCTCCCGAGCTACAATTTTCAAAGTTCTGTTTAGTAGATCATCATCTTTTATACATTGGACTTTAATCGGCAGCCAGCACCTCGTTGTTTGGTGTGCGTAAAGCCTGGTTTATACTTCCTCGTAAAGTGCTGTATGCGGACAGGGAATGCCCTCTCCGTAGTACGGACACCCTCCCGGAGACCCTCTCCGTACTCGACTCATATTTTTTAATTGTCCGTCATCAAGGGAAATCGGAGACGGCGAGGGCTGTGATTGGTCCTCTAACGTCATTTCTGGAATTACTTTTTCGGGTTTGACTACAACTGGCAAATTGGACAAGTTGTGAACAGACCTCCTAGACCTGCGTCGGAAGGGAGTACAGCGCAGCATCAAAACGTGTGTATGAGCTGGTGTGTTGTGTTCTGTGTTCTGTGCAGAGAACACGGAGGCCGCGGCCATGAGGCCCCGACAGAAGCTGGCCCAGAACAAGATCCGCTCCATGGCAGGTGAGCAGCAGGGTGAACAGATGGTCTGATCAGACGTCAGGGACTCAGGTATACTGGATGCTGGCCCGGGGTGACTCCTGCCTCAAAGGTTTATTCTTGTTGTTTATTTTGTCAGTAAACTGCAAGGAGTTCCTGAATAAGGAGGAGTCCCAGATCCCTGTGGACGAGGTGTTCTTCTACAGGTCAGAGCTCTGCTGTGTGTATTATATCAGAATCGTAGCGTTACCGTCTGCCGTCGTATTCATAACCTTTTCCCGTTCTCTGGCAGGTACTTTAAGAAACGAGCCCATGATAAATTCCTCCGCCGCCCACCAGGGGGCAGCGACACGGAGAGCTTGGAAGACGTCGAGGACGATGAGTTTGAGAGGATCCTCGGTAAGACTTGAGAAATAAATTATTTCTAAACCGCGTTGCTAAAAGTTGAAAAGCAGTTTGGCGGTGGGAGGTAGAAAAGCAGCCCTTAAAGATGGGGTATGGGATTCTCTTTTTTGGCAATTTTTGCAAAATTACTAAAAACCACCGAATGGCATTGGACTAAGTATGTCAATCAAACGGTCATACTGCACTCCCATATTCATGGCATGGGTGGAGTCAGGGTCAGCGTTGAAGGAAAGAGGGTGGGACCATTTGAGTTGTGTATTTTCAAAATCTGCCGGCGTTTCGCTAATCCCATACCCCAGCTTTAAGGTTCTTCTTCAGATTAATCGTTTCAGAACAAAATGACAGGATATCTGTTGAGGGGAACGCTGTGCTGTGTGGCTCCCTCCTGAACGCTCCCGCTCCCTGAACGCTTCTCTTGGTCTTGATGCAGATTCTGTTGAAGGAGACTCGTACTACACAGACCTGCCAGACGACAACCTGGACTTTGCAGGGTAGGACCGTTGTGCCGTTAGTTCGGTCTCAGGCCTGGCTAGCTTAATCCCACGGAACTGCTCACCTCCTCTCCTCCTCCTTTCCCCCCGTTTCTCTGGTCTCCCCTAGCAACATGAGGAGCAAAGCCGGGCCGTCGGACTCGGAGGACTCTGACCTGGACGACCTGGACGAAGATGAGGTGTCTCTGGGCAGCATGGACGAGGAGGACTTTGGAGACGAGCTGGACGAGGAGGGAGGAACCTTCATGGATGAGGATGATGACGATGAGGAGGGTATGAGATGTTTGAGCGGGTGGCATGTGGAAGGCGTGGAGTCCGTGGTGTTTGACGTCGAGTTGATGTTCTGGTTCCTCTGTAGTTCCTGAGCTGGAGGGAGAGGACGAAGGTGCAGAGTTTGACGGTGGGTGGAAATGCAGACGCCACCGCAAGAAAACACAACATGCTCACTCACACAGGAAGTGATGCGGGTCATGATACAGGCCAATCACAATCAACAAGGAGCAGGACATTGTTTATGATCAGCCCAGATGCTGACTTCACTCGTTAGATTCACTTATTCAGATGCAGAGTGTCGTTTCCACAAACCATGCAGGAGCTCACCTGGGTGTTGTGTGTGTAGATTCAGAAGAAGAGGCGGAGCTTCCAGAGGCCACGCCCCGCAGTAAGAAAAAGAGGAGCATCTCTGAAGAGCTGGACTTCTCCGGCACCATGGGTCAGTCCCTCTACACCTTTGTCCGTTTTTTCTTAACACCATGGTTTTACCTACTGCAGAAGTGAAGGATGCTGGGTAATCTAGACTCATCTCATAGCAGCGGAGGGGGTGGGGCTAAACAGGCCAGGGTTGTCCTTCTGGGTCCTAAGGTTGGGTCTGGGCGGACCCTACTGCACAGAGTAACGCGTAGTTGTGTTCCAGGCCCGGCGGGGGGGAGAAAGAGACGCCGGAGGGACGGCGCCTTGCTGACGTCTGCTGAGGAGGTAAACCCCACTCAGTTCCCGGGAGGCCTTGCGGCGGACCCGCGCACTGCTGGAGAACGCAGGCGGGAGTGGCGTTGATGAAGCGTTTCTAACGTTGGACTCTTTGTGCTCAGTTCGGATCGCTGCTGGACGAGAACGCCGGCTCCAGACTGGACCATACTGGCATCAATGCCATGGCCAACAAAGACAAAGCAGGTAGGACCCGGGCCCTACAGACCACAACACTCGTTTACCCCCTCGCTACTCGCTGTTTATAGCTTGCCAGCTCCATGTTTGGGGGTGTGTACTGCCGTAATGCTGTAAAGCAGTAGCGGTTTCGTCGCGGACCGCAGAAGCAAACTTGCATTTTCCCTTTTTCCGCCCAGAGGCGATACGGGGAGTCGAAACCGCTACCAATCGACCCATAAAGTGTTATAGAACCATCACAGCTACACTTAACCTTTAAAATGAAGGTAAATTAAAATAAAAAAAGCTGCATAGTTCCTCTTTAAAGGAGAAATGACAGATCCACCACAAAGCAGCCATGCTGTAGTCACCGTGTTTTATTCTCACAGGCTAGATGCTAGCCACAGTAAGTCCTTCACAACCAGAGCCAGGAGCCTGCCTCCTCAGGCGGATCCAGTGGGTCTGGATTCACTTCTCCAGTGGTCCAGAGTAGATGTAGTCCAGAGTTCAGGCTGGTATCCCCCTCCTAACATCTAAGACCCCCCCCCCCCCCCAGCACTGAAGCAGCTGCGGTGGGAGTCCCAGAGAGACGACTGGGTCCATGGCCGAGACGCTCAGACCCTGAGGAAGAGGAAGACCATGGTCACCAGGAGGAAGGACTTCGCAAGAGCAAAGGCGTCTGGGAAATCCAACATGGCCAAGAAGGTTTTCAGGAAGAAGAAGTGAGGCCCACCTACCGGGTCTGGGCGCCGGGGTGGGCCCACCTTCAGTCGGTCTTGGCGGTCCAGGTGTGCTGGTCCTTCTCCCGGATGCCGTACACCCCGGCCCACTCGTTGGACTGGTAGTACACTGGGTGGAGCAGACCAGGGTCACTCTCATGCTGGAGGAACCAGTATGATGGTGGGGTGGGGTGGGGGGGGGGGGGGTTAGTCTGTTAACACTAACCAGAGAACCTGACGGTGGATATCCTCACTGTTGGATCTGAAGCATTTCATGTTCTCCTGTCTGATCTGAGGGTCATGTTTAACCACCTGGTTAAAGGCTGGCACGCTTTAACAAGCCTTTCTTAAGCAGACCCTCTGACGTCACCAGTGTCCTGGTGGGCAGGTCTGCCAGGTCCACTTGAGAGCAATGCGTTAGACTCATAAAGTAGAGCTTTAAACCTCTCATCGGTGGTGTTTTACATGGTTGAGCAGTTTATAAAAGTTGAGACAAATAAAGTATTGATTTCTATTGATCCTACCTTCCAGTACGGACGGGAAGCGACGCCTCATGGTGTTCCTGAAGTCTGTTGGGAGTGACAAGAGTGGGCTAGATGTGTTGTATACCACCAGACGGACCAGTTGAAATGTTATATTCTATCTGCGGTTGTGTTTGGGTATTCAGTAAACTTTTTTAAACCCGTACCTTGACTGGTGTTCATCTTGTGGAAGAGGCCGTAGGCTCCCACCACGCCCACCAGCTCCACCACGATCAGACCTTTAAAGAGACGCCTGGCCAGGGGCTCCAGCGGTCTGGGGGCCATCTGCAGGACGCAGGGAATATCGCCACGTTAGAACATTAACGGCACAGTTCACTCCGCGAACAAACATATAAAGGTTGCGTCAGTGATTCCAGGCGCTAAGAACTAAAATATTTTGTTTTTGAACTAATGACTGACACTAAATATTATTTAGTTTTGAGTGCCTGGTTTGAGCATGAGGAAAGATCAGATGAATGGGGTAATGTATGTTTCGGCCTAGAATCGCTGATACAAACTTTAAAGGGATACCATTACTATGCTGATGACACACAGCTGTACCTCAGAACCACCCCCACTTCTTCCTGCCCCCTGCCAACATCCACACTGACCACCTGCCTGGAGGAGATAGAGGCATGGATGAAGCTCAACTTTCTTCAATTAAACAGCTCTAAAACAGAAGCCATTCTCATCGGCACACCACATCAGCTCCGTTCCTCCAACATCACCAATATCACTTTCTCTGGCCAAAACATTCCCCTTTCTACATCTGTCACAAACCTGGGTGTTAAAATGGACCAGCAACTGAACTACGACACCCACATCAATCACCTCCGCAAGATATTACTGCAACCAGTCCAGAAAACCGTTAGTAACCAGCGAGTGCCGATTCTCCTTCATATTAGACATTCTGTGGTACTCTTCAGATGTCAATGTGGGAACTCGTATTTCCCAGATAAAAGGTGGCGTTTCTCAATACTGCAATGCATTGTGCGCAAGAAAGCTGGGAGATTTCCCAATTCCAACTGGGAAGTCGGACGTCCCAGACAAATGGAACACAGCATTACCTCTCAGACTTCCTAGACGACGATTTGTACTAGTGGGGGTCTAGTGAGACCATAGACATCCTACAAGCACGAGTTCCTCGTTTTCAAACGAGCGGAGCTGAATCATTGCGGTGCACGATGAGAGTTGTCTGCAATCCATAAGCCCAAAAAAGATATTTTCATTACATTTTTGGAAATGTATGCTACTATTCGACTATATGACCCACTTTCAATACATATTCATGTTTCAACCGGTGAAGTGGCCCTTTAACATGTATCTAGCATCTCCACCATAGATTCTAGTAGAGAGCATGTACAGAGAGCTCGGAAACATCACGTAAGCCTTAAGCCTTAAGCCTTGGCTAACACAAAGTAATTAATCTATAGGATGTTGCCCACACACATTTTACGACAGTAAGAGCCTAGTGCTATTTATGTGCTCCATTCAATGAAGGGGACCTCCTGTGGATACAGTGGACTCAGGACAAGAGGTCCTGCTGGGTCTACGGCGAGGAGATCAGACGTACCGTGGTTTGGGTCACGGTCACGGCTGACAGAGGACGTGATCCGTGGGTCAAACACACCCAGATGTCCTTGTCCGCTGCAGGACTGTACCTCCGAGGACTACGCGCTGCGGGTTCTAGGTGTTTCGACTTCCGGAGTACGGCATCCCAGTTGGGACACAACGATGACATTTTCGCATTGCTTTGTATTGGTCACAGTAGCAGAGCCCGTCTACGAAGAGCCTGGGCACTCCCTATACGCCACATTGTACCGATTTTGATTGTAGTTCCATTAGACATCGACTGGGGGTGATCGCGGGCGAGTGCAGATTGAATGGGTGTCTATGGAGCTAGACGGCTAATTAAATCGCTTTCACATGCTTGTTGTTGAAACCATAGACATCGTATACAGAAACGGAGCATTGGCTGCTGGGACGCGAGAAATTCGGCGGCCATCTTGGAAGGGTGATCCGCTCCACTCACTGTGATGC
>JAOPJJ010000086.1:18020-30213 GCA_027122795.1 Enchelyopus cimbrius | reverse complement strand
GGCAGGAGCGTAGGGACGGATGAGCTCAGAGAGGTAAGGCGGGGCGAGACCATTTAAAGATTTAAAAACAAATAAAATAATCTTAAAATGAACTCTAAAGTGCACAGGTAGCCAGTGGAGGGAGGCCAGAATGGGAGTAATGTGCTAAGTGACTAAGGGGAGGACTTACTTCTCTTCTGAATGTTGCGAAGCTCCTGTTCAATCCTCAGGCAGATGGACTGCGTGAGCTCCTTGGAGATTCTCTGGAAGGCGTCAAAGTCGTCCACCGTGTAGACGTGGGTGTCCGCCGGCTCATTGGCGATAGCCACCAGCTCCGAACGCACGGCGTCTTTCACGCCCACCGCAAAGATCTCCACGTCGGCATTCCTCAGCCTGGTGGCCGGCTCCTTGAAGGCGTCGGAGGACTTCCCGTCGGTGATGAGGATGGTGACGCGCGGGACGCTGGCTCTGGCACCCCGGTTGGGCAGGAAGATCTTCTCCCGGACATAGGTCATGGCCCGGCCCGTGTTGGTGGAGCCACCGCGGTAGGGGAAGGTCCGGACCGCCCGCACCACGTTGTCCAGGTCCAAGTGAGTGTTCAGGTGAAACTCGGTGTGCGGGTCTCGGCTGTACTGCACCAGACTGATCTGCACTTTGTCGGCACCGATGTCAAAGCTCTTCACCAACACCTCCAGGAAGGCCCGCACTTTGGCGAAGTTGGCCAGGCCGATGCTGTAGGAGCCGTCCACCAGCAGCACCACGTCGGCCTGCACCTCCACCCCCAGGGAACATTCTGCACACAGGGACATCAGGACATGAACATGTTCACACCGGGACTCAGGGAGGTCACAGCGAGACCCATGGCCAGGCTTCACAGTTAAAGACAAGATGGAGTTTCACGTGAAGGTCACTAAGGGTAAAGATAGTTCTAAGTGAAGGTCATGAAAGAGAAAGGGAGTTTTAGGTGAAGGTCACTAAGGGGAAGAGCCTGGGTACTCACCTAAGGACACCTGGACCGACTGGGTCTTCCCCATGGTGGTGATGGCCTCGCTGGGCGTCAGGCCATTGAGGGCAAACACACTGATCTCGTACTCCGTGTCCGGAGTCAGGTTTTGGACCAGAAGAGAGGTCTGCGTGGGGCCCACGTACATCTCCTGGAGCTTGGGGCCCGACATCATGGGGACGACCTGGATCTTGTACCCGGAGACGTCTCCGAACGACGGATCCCACGTCAGTCGCATGGACTTAGAGGCCAACTCCAGCACCTGAAGGTTATTGGCCGGATCCACCACTAGGGTAAAAAGCATGAGTCAGAACCAGTGGGGCCGAGGAGGGGAAGAGCTCACGAGAGGTTGTGATGTGTGGGGGGTCAGGAGGGGGGCGACGGCATCTTGTGGACGGAGTGAAGGACTAAAAAACACATGGAAACACAGGACCTCCCATGGAGGCCGGGAGCACACTAGGAAAGACAGCAGACTATACAACAGGCTGAGCCATGACTCAGCCCTGGAAGCAGATGGCCGTACCTTCCTCCCCGCTGACCAGGGCACTGAGCTGCTCGTCGACGCCGGCGCAGATGCGGCTAACCAGCGCTTTGTGGACACTCTTGGTCTGCTCGAAGCCGTCCACGGAGAACACGTGGGCTCTGTGAGGGGTGGAAGCCATTAAGGTCATCTCCCCCTCGTCTGCTGCTTTGATCCCTGGAGGGAACACATCAAAACACACTGGGTTACAACGAGCGCCTTGAAGTCCCGTCTAATGAAAACAAGGAAGCCCTCCCGGATCCAGAGGACGGGCGCTGGGTCCCGGCCACCCAGGTTTCAGACGTCTATAGCGTGGCCTGGAGACGTCGGGAACTGAAGGTACTGGAGGTTCTGGAGGTATTAGGAGGTTCTGGAGGTACTGGAGGTTCTGGAGGTACGGAAGGTTCTAGGGCCGCTTTGCGCTGGAGTTTGCTTTGGCCCCAGGGGCTAACGAATATATTTTTCCCCTTGGCAGAAAGCATGGCTGTGTTGAAGGAGTGGCGCTACAGCGCCTTGGGGGGGGGGGGGGGGTCCACTTTGAGTCCGCTTAAGATAAATACTATAGGCCTTACGCTACATTTCCAGTGAATGTACTGATTCAATATGGTTCCACTTAGGAGTGATTTTATTATCAGCTGGTGAGTGTGGTTCTGTTGCACTTGGGTCGACACAAACAAGGATTCATGAGCTGGCAGCAGACGCACAGCAACGTCCCCGGTACCTCGTATAAATTAGTACTTTAAGTAGATCCTGAAGTTCCACCTCAATGTTCCCCTCTGGGCCAGGATAGCTCAGGGCTAGGTGGGGCTTAGTAGAAAATGGTTCTGTAACAATGCCATCAGGAGATATCCAAACACAACGGGATGAAGTCCGCTATGGGGAACATGCGCGACATGCACCAGAGGGCCTGATGAAGCTCACCCAGGACGAAGATCTCCACTCCTACGTTGCGTAGCTTCCTGGCGTGGATCTCCACGGAGTCCTGGGACTTCCCCACGGTGACGACCACGGCCACCTTGGGGAACCCTGCTCTGGCGCCGGCTGCCTCGCCAAAGCTGTTCTTGAGAACGTACTCCATGGCCGCGCCTGCACGGAAGGGAGGGGGCCGTTACTTTTGATGGCAATCCCCATTTTTCATTTGTTTAAGGACCGTACGTTTCATAAAAGTTGAGTTAACCTGACTTACAGAAAGCAGAAGTGTACTGTCCACAGTCCACAGACTTAACTTCTACCTTTACATAGAGCAGTGTACAGCATGCACTATGGGGCCCTCACCCTCAGGGCCCTCACCTCCTGGGCACTCACCCTCTGGGCCCTCACCCCCGGGGTCCTCACCCCTGCGGCCCTAGAGGGTGCTGTTACCTGTCATGGTTTCCCCTCCCTTGTAGGGCAGAGAGCTGATGGCTCGGAGGACCTCGCCGCGGCTCAGGTGCTGCTTCAGGGAGAACTCGGTTCTGGCGTCGCTGCTGTACTGGACCACGCCCACCCTCGTCTTGTCCTCGCCAATGTCGAACGCCCCTGCCACCGCTGCCATGACGTTACGGATGTATTTGAAGTTTTCCCGTCCGACGCTCCACGAGCCGTCCACCAGGAACAACAGGTCGGTGACGGCGCTGACTGAGCATTCTGGGTAAAAAAAAGGATTTAAGGTGAAATCAGGTTCCAAAATCAAGGAAAATTCAAAGCCTAAAACATCTCGGTTAGAGGAGAGAGAAGGTGGCATGTGACAGGGGGAGCTGATCCAGGATCAGACTAGATGTCTACATGTCTTCATGGACTCTATGGCCTCTAGGAGGCGCAGCAGCAGGCTATTGCATGAGTTACGGTACCGGCTGTTTTGGGTTACCAGGTGCTGTCAATCAAACATTGTGGATACCCCCACCAAAAAAGAAATCTGATTGCTGAAGCCTGCAGCACTATGGCCCCACCCTAATAATAATAATAATAATAAGTGTATTTTATATAGCGCCTTTCTCAAACTCAAGGCCACTTTACATAGAGGAAAACACAACAACAAACAGACAACACAACAAGGACAAAGAGAAATGATCATGAAACAGAAAGGTCTTGTGATATGTTTTGAAGAGAGGGAGAGAAGGACCGTCACGGAGAGGTTTGGGAAGGTGGGAGTTCCATAGTTTGGGGTGGGCCACCCAGGGTGGAGAGTCTGGTGCAGGGGGGGGGGGGGGGCAAGCAGAACCAGGGCAGGACTGCTGGCCATGTCTGTGCAGCAGATACGTTCATTAGGAGCTTCATGAGCTTGACAGTAGAAATGTGTCTCTACGTACTGGTTAGGACGGTAGAAACGTGTCTGTATACTGGGTGGGACAGTGGAAACGTGTCTCTACGTACTGGTTAGGACAGTAGGAATGTGTCTCTACTTTCTCTCAGCACACGTGACTCTATGTGTTTTTTTCCGTACTTCTTTCCAGGGTTGTGACAGAAGGAAAAAGCAGCCCATAACTCTGGCTCCACTAAATCACGATCTGTAATACTTTCCAATCCTCGCAGCGCTTTAGGGGCCGGGCCACAGCACCGGGAGCTCAGAACCAGGAGGACGGACCTCCTGGGGAGAGCCCACACACATTCACACAAACTCAAGCACACTGGTCCTGTGCGAGGCCCTGGGGCTGCCCATTAGGACCTGCACCTCCATGGCAGCAGGGGGTCCAGGAGGATCCACCCCGGGCCTGAAACACAGGGTCTATGCGGAGCCAGGACCAGTTCCTTGGCTGGCCTACAGGGGGCTGAGGGGGAGTCTCATAGTGGATGGACCGGACCCAGCTGTAAACTAGAGCTCTGCACACACGTCCAAGCTGGCACCGTCTGGAGCTACGTCAGCTCAGAGTGCTTGTCTCGCTAATGGCTGCTGGATGGATCTGGCGAAGGTGACGTTGTAGGGATGGGGGGAGGTGATGGTGTAGTGCTGGGTGGAGGTGGTGGTGTCAGGCTGGGTGGAGGTGACGGTGTAGGGCTGGGTGGAGGTGATGGTGTAGGGCTGGGTGGAGATGGTGGTGTAGGGTGGAGGTGGTGGTGTAGGAATGGGTGGATGTGATGGTGTAGGGCTGGGTGGAGTTGACGGTGTAGGGCTTGGTGGAGTTGATGGTGTAGGAATGGCTGGAGGTGGTGGTGTAGGAATGGGGGGAGGTGGGGGTGTAGGAATGGGTGGAGGTGGTTGGGTAGGAATGGGTGGAGGTGGTGGTGTAGGAATGGGTGGAGGTGATGGTGTAAGGCTGGGTGGAGGTGACACCACATTTTGGGACCAATCCGTTGGTACTTACTGGGCGCGTCGCTGGGCTTGGGTCTCCTGATGGCTCCACCAGAGGCGCCACTCGACTGAACTGGGAAAGCAGCAAAGAGAGAAAGTTCTGTAACCCAACGAGGCGCAGGTTTGATACCCAAAACGTCATGGTACAAGCTCCTGCCTCCTCATGACTTCAGACTCATGTACCGAGGGGCCCTGCTGTTATGGGGTATAATTCACACACAACGATGTGGTTTCTTAGCAACAGGGAGCTACCCCCGATGAGGTCATCAACAGAAGTGTCTGTTTACTACTATTTGACACACCATACCCGGCCAGAAACCCCCAGCATCTGGCCAAAGAATGCTGTGAAATGGATGTTTATTAAAAACTATAACAAATATAATGCGCCAAAGTGTTGCATAACCCAATGCTTTTGGTCCGTCATCCTCTCCAATGGTGGAATGCCCACTTCTGATGCTCATTGGTTAGGGGTGTTTAGAAGAGGTGACGATGATTGGGTCACCAAGACTGAGTGGGCGGGCCAAACTTTTGATAACTCATAACTTAGACACCTGAACAGGCCAATTAAAAATCCCTGATGTTTTCTTTTAGTCCCGCCCCCACACATTGTGTTCCTATGGGATCCATGGGAAGGTGTTTGACTCACTGGTCATCTGCCCGCTGAGGGGCAGGCTCTCCTGGGCGCCCTGGTACGACGAGATGCTGACGGTGTAGTCCACGTCAGGACTCAGCTCCGTGATGGAGGTTTTGGTGGCAGAAGATGTAAGTTCCAATCGTTTTTCTAGTTCCTCTGGGAGGAGGGGGGGGGGGGGGGGCAGATGAGGGTGAACGATGTACTGATGCTACGTTTGGTGTCATGAGCTGTTTGAACATAGCTTCGTACAACCACACACTAACACACTAGCACACACTAGCAGCTGGAGTGAGTTCCAGCTGCTGCCATCGGGACGTAGATTCATTGTCCCTAGATCTAGGACCACACGCTACAGGAACAGCTTTGTCCCTGCTGCTGTTTCCCTTTTAAATAAGCCCTAATGCACCTTGAGGTCTATCCTGTGATCTGTTGTCGTTAGTTACCTACTTATTTATTTTCAATAAATAAGTAGGTAACTAACAACAACAGATCACAGGAATACGTTTTTTACTTTTATTTATCACCACTTTGTGGTATCTTATCGGCCTTTAATCCTGCTCAGTGTATATATTGGAAGTACCAATGTCTGTGTTGTGCTATGTATTTAACTCGTCTTCTGTATGTCCTGTCATCAATGTTTGTGAGACGCCATCCTGTCGCTGCACAACAAATCGACCTACGGGTACTAATAAAGTAAACTGAACTGAACTGAAGCATTCCTACAGGACCAATGACTCAAAAATGGTTGACCTGAGCCAACCACATGTCTGACGTGTTGATCTGAGCATGGTTCATAGCCGTGGGGTTTCTGCGGGGACCTACCTGTGTCCGAGGTGACGTGGATCCTGTAGCCATCTATCCGAGCCAGTGGGCTCACCCACGACATTTGTACTGTGTTCTCATTTAAAATCTTAAACTTCAATTCCGAAGGCGGGTCCACTGCAAAAGAAAAGGTTCCACAAAGTGAACGGGCGCCTGGCGTTGGGTAGAATTGTATCCATGGAAACAATGAGTCTGCGGCGAGGTCCCCAATGGTGAACGCTTCAGCAAAAAGAAGCTAGCTAGCTTACTGCTGGCACCAAAGAGCAACACGTCAAACAAACAAAACAGGGTGGGTACGTCATTTTGGTGCAAAATGGCGTCTGTTTGAGCCGCTCAACCGGCAGCTCAAGCCACATGGTAGAGAGAGAGACAGAGTGACAGCATTGCCTGGCCCAAAGGCTTGGGCGTTGAAGGAGGATAAACAACATGATAAGAAAAACAATCTCCAGCCACTATGGAAACTTTGTTTTGGCGAGAAAATCGTAGCTCTGTTTAGCTAGCCTGGCCTCCACACCAACACGGACCCACTGCTGTGAGACGCTGGAGCATTCCATGACCTCAATCCAACCACCTGATGGATTGACAAACAGACCCATTATACAATGGACACCTGGACTGGGCGGAGCCTACTGCCTCTGTCCATTGCAAACCTGACAAAAGAATATACAGCGTCTGGAAGACGTGTCCATCCTTTCCAGTTCTTGAACTATTTCAAAATAGGAAGCCAAACTGGTTCCCATTTTGGAACTGTTCCACAAACCATGGATTTGCTCCAGATAATAGTTGAAGAACTGCTGGACTACGAGGTGGTCCAGACGAACACGAACAATACGGGAGAGACACACACAAAACCATCAAACGGACGCAACACAGGGAGGACGGCTGGTGCACACGTGGGTTTGGACGGTAAATTACATGCACTTGTACATGAAAAGTTGTGGATAACAACTTGGGGGGGTGTGAAGGTTTCCATGTACACAGTGGATCATATAATTAATAAAATATTTTAACATGATATTCTTCTGGGGGTAAAGGGTAGTGTGTAAATGACGTCATGTTCACTGATCTGGTGTAGCTAGCCTGTGTACATCTCTGATATGTCTTCATAGAGCTAGTACAATAATATGTTGACTATAGTTTAGAACTGAATTCATTATGAGAGAATTATGCATTAAGAAGGTCACACCATACCAAATGAGGTATGCCATCAGCTAACCGTGCAGACTGCATGCAGTACCGCGGACGGCAGTGAGGTAAAGTCATGTGGGGACTGGTTAGAAGAATAACATTGTAAAATATTGTGTAAAGCTGTGACTTCGGAACACCTGCGCACAGAGACGCACCGCAGATGACGTCAGCAGAGCTTGACCAGGTGCGGGGTGGGGTTCGGGACGGTGGGGGTTACAGGACAGCAGACGAGGATCAACCAACCTGGACTCAAGGACCGGATGTTCTCTTCTCTTTCCAAATGCGTTCAACAGCCAAATACTAGCGGGACTCTCGACACGTACGCGCTTGTTAAATGAGCAGCGCGCGCACTTTGGAGACACCCTCAAATACCTGGCCCGTGGGCCAGTAAGATAACTGAGATAACACACAGCCACACGCACTTTCACAACGCAGATAGAAGCAGGATGTTCAGACTTTAATGTCGCTTCTTATTTAGGTGTGACTGACTGTAGAAGACGTCGCAGGGAGTCAGTAGGGAGTGTTAAACTCTGCGTTTATCACACCATCGTATCTCGTCTCAACACGTCCACAGACACTCAAAGACTTTCAATGCGCTCCATTCGACGGGAAAGGGCAAAGGTGATGAGGCTATTTCTATTTGATGAGGGACTGATTTTTTGGTCATTAGCCTAGTTTAATACATCGCTATCTTAAAACACGGAGAATGCTGAAACTTCTTTATGACTTTACTTTTCAACAACGACAAAATTTCACCGTAAGAAAACTTGCTTCAATTAATTTGCTGACTAGGTGTGTGTTGGGATGACGTCTCGTACTCTGACATCAGGAGACCACGCGCTCCTCCTAGCGGCAGCGCTCAGTACCGCGTGCATCAGAGGAAGCGCGCCCTGCGGCTGCTGCTCTCTAAAGGCCTGTCCCTGATACACCTGAGTGACGTCATGTTAACATTCATATTACGACGTCACGACGTTTCTTCACCGCACCCAAAACACACGTTACAAATCAAAACGTTGCTTTGATTTCTATAAGAAAAGTCCTTTAGTCAGATAGCATAAACCATCAGAGGGGAGAAAAGTAATATTAATACATAACACATTATGAAAACATATTTGTGAAATCTGTTATTTGTTTCTAGCACACAATCTCACATTCATGCCCTACATCAACGGTAGGACCTCTACCAGTATATTACAGATAGAGGGGTCATGGTGGGGAGGGGTTCGGGGAGTGAAACCACGCGAGAGTGGCTTTACCTGTTCCTTGGGAGCTCGCGGAGGAGAGCAAAGCCGCCAGCACGGCGCTCAGCGCGAGAATCAGCTTGAGCCTCATGTCAGCCCCGGCCCAGCGGCACACAACCAGTCTGAGGGAGGAACCGGCAATTAGGCGCCGAATGCAAACGTAAAAGATGAAAAATGTTGCCTACAAAACATCAAACCAACGAGTCTTCCGCTGGTCGTTTGCAAACACACACAAAAACTGGGCAACATAAAAAGAGATTCCGTCCATCAACAGGTTAGTCCCGGAAACCCGTTTTCTCACTAGCTACGAATAAAACGGGAGACAGTGAGAGCGGAGTTCAGCGTGAAACACCCTGACTCATTAAGCGCGCGGGTCTCGCGCGGAGGAGCGCTCTGGAGCCGCGCTCTGCGCTCGGTCCGGTTGGGTGCATTCCGGTGGATTCGGCTGATTTAGTAGCACGTTTCTAACTTATTTCAAATAACCAACACTACTCTCCTGTATATAAATGATCAACACCTAAAGTGTCTCTCAATATCTAGATGAGCCTAAATCTACACTCTGGAGGTATGTGTAATTACGCAGAAGACTAAGAAATAAAATGTCGTTTTTGTCAAGTTTTCCTCAGAAATATGGATTCCGCACGTTATTGTTTTATATTGATCTTTAAAGAGTCAACTATTTCCAATGTTTCTCAGTGGTACACTATAAGCTGTGTACAATTACAAAAGAAAACGTTAAAAAAAAACTTTTAAACTTTAAAAACATGCATGACTGACCTATAGATGAACGTTGAATACTCTTATTCTATTACTTGAGAATGAAAATAAATAAAAGAAAAAACGTAAGGTGAAGCCTCTCTGCAGGTCGCCAGACTCCTGAAAGATTAGATGGTCCAGTGGAAACACCGAGAGCCTAGTGGGTGAACTCCCGGACGTCCGCTATCCCGCTTGCGTGTGGGACGAACCGAGCGCACCGCGAGCCTCTTAACAGGGGGGGGAGCTGGTCCCGTCTGACGACACGAGCCTACCGGGCCAGAGGATGTGAGCCTCCTCACGGTGCGGGGAGAGCCTTTCGGAAACTTTTACATAGTTTGGTGCATTCCGATGCGGTGATGCTGTGATGAGGCCAGGCTGCTCAGGAAGACAGCAGATGGATCGAGTCTGCTGCTAGGAAATGCTTACACTATTAACTATGATTATATGGAAAGTATGCCACAGCCAATACACGGAGCGTAGACATATCAGCCAGTCACTTGAGTGATTTGTCCATTTGTACAGTTTCCAACCTACTAAAAGGCTACTTAAACTACTCATTTCATCAAATTAGTAATACTGTTATACACGGGTTTTATTAAATCATTGCAATGGCCAGTGGTACAGCAGGCAATTAAGGACCCGTGGACTCAAATCTGATGTTAGTGGAGCGAGCAGAAGAGATAGGCGGTTGGTACTCCGAGTTCATTTCTACTTAACTCGGTTAATACACTATTTGATGGCTGTAGCTCACCGGTCTCAGCATGTGTAATCAATCTCAGGCAATACCTGGGACTCAAACTAGTCATTCATAGGAAAACAGCTCCCTCTAGTGGCCAAGCACTTAACGATTACAAACATTTGTACAATGGATTCCTAGTCCATTTTGAGCACTTCCGTTAGCGCAAATTGTACCAATGACCAAGATTCACAGAAACACCTGAAAACATGGGCCTTGAGCATCTGTTATATTCCCTATTTATTCTCAGGTACAATGGATTAAGGGAATGATCTGTTATCTTCAAACTGCAGATATCACACGTGGTGAATTGAACCAGCCCAATTGAAAAATAGAATAACACGAACATAACTTTCTGAAGTGCACTTCAGGAGCTTACCTGACCATATCATCCAACAAACTAATCCTTCTGTTAGCATTAAAGCTAAACACTGGGCAGTGCTGCTGTCACTGGACATTTAGGCAACAACTGCTAACTCATGCTGTAGTTTCTTAGTTACAGCAGACCAACTCATGCTGTACTGGTAGTCAAGTTACAGCAGACACTCATGCTGTAGTTTCTTGGTTACAGTAGAGTAACTCATGCTGTACTTTCTTAGTTACAGTAGATTAACTCATACTGTAGTTTCTTAGTTACAGCAGACAAACTAACTCATGATGTGGTTTCTTAGTTACAGCAGACTAACTCGTGCTTTAGTTTCTTAGTTACAGCCGACTAACTCATGCTGTTCTCCTGCTTCATGGAGTCATGGTGAACCAGGTGCAGACGGTGCTTCAGCCCTTGTCTGCGTTCCTGAACCCGAGTCCCTGGGGTAAACGACACATTGCGTTTGGTAATGAGAGGCATCTCTTTATTGTTCCCCAGCCAGGAGCCAAGTGGTACAGATAAACATTGATCCCATGAACAGAACATCAGCGTCCTTTGGACACAAACCCTTTTTATACATTAAACTGCAACTGGTCATTTAGTTAAGCGGGTGGTAAACGGACGGAGAGGAGTTTTATTTCTTCTGAGGGAAGGCGGCCTTCACCAGCTCGTAGACCACGTAGCCAGCACCTGCAACACAAGAACGGACTCCACGTCACACCTGGTCGCAGGTCAGACCCACAGCCAACACCAATAATCCAATATAAATATTATTATTATTAGTATTATTGTTGTTGTATTCCCATTGGGTCGACATGGTGGTCATTCCTTTATTCTCATTTGGGTAAATAAATGCACATCATTGATAAGGTAGCACAGCTGTTACACCAATATAACATTGTAATAGCATTATTTATTTAGCTTGTGCCATGTAATCCTACTCTCACTAATACTGAGGTGTAATCTACTGAAAGAGACACAAGTGCTTTTCTCTCATAAACATCCTGAGACTCTATGAAATGATTCATCAGGTTCCTCTTCCAACACAGAAACTGAATTCAGTACCATCAGTTCTACAAAGTCCTTTACACGGTACTGAAACCCGTTTAATATCAAACCGTTCACAACTCAACGACCCAAAATAAATCGGCCATGGGCCGGAGAAGTTGGTTGGTTCCCAGCTGAAACCCCCCCCCAAAAGTAGCCGGTTCTCCTTGACCTTGAGCGTGAGCCCTGACGACCTCTGAGGTCAGAGGCTACAGTGGATGCCCTCCTGAAGGACCCGGCCTTTCATCAGAGCGGTTCTGCTCAGAACGTGCGGGAACAGGGGCTGGGTGGCTGGGTTCAGGGACATGGTCTTATCTTGGGGGAAAGGTCTTCGGGGGCCGGGCATGGGGGGGTTCACACGTACCCATGACTGTGAGGACCATGGTGGTTCTGTAGAGCAGGGCGTCAGCGGTACCTCCCTTCAAGTGGACCGGGACGCCATTGTCCTCCTGCGGGGGTCAACCAAAACACGTCAGCTTCCACACTGAACCTTAAGAGCTAGCAGGCAGAGCAAACCGTACGCGGTCTTCTCCTTTAGCACAGCCTCAAACACGGGCCCTTAAGGTAGGCTACTGCGGTGCGAGTGGTTCTAAAGCTCAACACTGCGTCATACATATACGGTCGCTTCCATC
>JAOPJJ010000080.1:13384241-13396664 GCA_027122795.1 Enchelyopus cimbrius | reverse complement strand
CGCCATATTGAAAGCCCTCCCACAGTGAGGGGCAGTACATGAGGAAGTACTTGGGACCCAACACACACACACACACACAAGCACACACACACACACACACACACTCCCATCAGCATTGGTATCCCACGAGCATACAGAAGGTTGAGTTGATGCACTCCGGCCTGTTTTAATCACTTTCCCCAGCTTTGCCCCCCAACCCCCTTCCGTGGTTGTCAATCTTTGGTGATATTTGGCAGTACGTAAACAGCAACCCTTTATTCCATTCCAGTGTTTTCCCAGTGTCTCCACTCTCTCTCTCTCTCTCTGACCTCTACTCGAAAACAAAAAAGTCTGTTATTGTGCTGTTCCGCAGCCAGCAAGGAGATTTGACATCAACACGGGGGTACTTTGCTCAGCTCAAAGGGAGCTTGTATTGTTTTCATAGCTTCAGAGAATAACATGGGCTGTGTTGTGTACACCACGGGAGGGGAGAGAACGCACAATGCATATGGATGCAATTCAATGAAAGCGGTTCACAGACTGAACTCAAACCATGAACTAACTTCACAGAGAAGGTTGGTTTCAGATAAGCGGTAGCAGTCATCATCTTGATGTCTTTCAAAGAGTTTGAACAGGATGTATTTGTAGATTCCGTCCCTTCTAATTCTGTTTGGTAGCGTGGGAAATCACAAGCTGCTGTCATCCTGTGTTGCAGTTGATTTAGCATCTAATAGGTTTCAACAAAAAGTTTTCTATGCCTTGACAAAACGATTGTCTCCCAAAAAAATCCAGACAAACACTAACACACAAATACACACACATGAACATAAGACATGCATATACTGTATACAATTTCTTTCACAGATTTGTCTTCAGTGTGTAATATTGTGATTAATGTAAATAATCCGCCCCCATTAATGTCTTTCTTTAATGTAGCAGACACATATAAAATAACTATAAAAATGTATTTTTGACTTGACCTGAATAAATTTGTGAAGTGACGCAGCATTCAACTATTTCGAACTGTTGTTATTTAATCAGCACTTTTGTATCTTTCAATTCCATCAGATAGTTGAACGTATCTGTTGTTAATCATTCACACTTTCGATAAGATGGCAAAATTCAAAACTCAACACCCGTTTCACTTTGATTACATTTGTTTAATATAGACTTCTGATATTAAAAATTCTAGCTTATTTTTCTTAGTCTTCGCGCTCATCATGACACAGAATGTAACACTCTTGCACACACACTCAAAGTAACAGCAATCAGATCCTCGGATTTGTTTCCAAATAAAACTTTGAAAAGTATTGTCAGCAGATAGTGAGTCACATGGGGAGAGATAAAAGTGCATTATAGGTGATTGACCTGTCAAGATAGACAATTGAGAACCATTCATCATAGTTATTTGCGGTGAAACAATTTTTCACTGAAATAAATAACAAATAATACAGAATCAGTGACGAATACTTCCACTTCACCTCAAGGTAAGGGTTTAGAGCACAGTACGGCTGGAGCCAATCAGGTCAGCCCGTGGAGGCCTGGAAGTCTGAATCTGAAACAGGAAGTGTAAGAAATAGATGAGATAATATAGCAGACACTCACCAAATTCAATCCCATAAATGGTAGTATAAACATGTAGTTACCAAGGCAGGATGACACATTCTACTTTGACATTTGCTAATATATAAGGCTTGCAAGGATTTGGCTTGCCTTGTATTCAGCATATTGAATATGCTAACATAGTTAGCATATTCAAGCATATTCAAGGATCTGAAGATACATCTATTTAAAATACACTTGAAAGTGCCTTTGGAGAGTCATAGCACTGCATGTTTACACTACTAAAATAAATTAATAATAATAAATAATAAAAACCTTTTATCACAGTTATAGGCAAATAATTCAAATTTCTCGGCTGTCATTTTAGCTGAATATTTTTTATTTCTGGTAACTTTCTTTAACAATTATTTAATAAAATTGAACACAATAAGTCAAACAAGATATATGTAGTACAATCACAATATTATTTGGGTCGTTTCATTAAACGACCCAACCTTCTGACCTCTCCCGTTCTCTCTGTCTCTTATTCAACATTCATGTAAAGGGTCTTTGCAAACCGAACCAGTGCTAAATTGTAATTTAGTCATTTAATTAAAGAAAAAGTAAGACCACAAAACTTAATTTTCAAATGGTTTTGGAGAAGCATCTATCATAAATGCACAGAAAAACAAAAACAAAACTCACGCATAGCCATAGAGACCGAGAGGGCCGTACAACAGAAGGCACAGCACACATATTTCATACACAACCACCATGCCAGCATTTTTTTAAGCAAAAGGCTCAATATTTATGATCATTGTGCTGATAACTATCAGCAACTGTCAGAGTATCCTTAACATCCTGTCTGGCAACAGCTCCGATTTGTCCTTGTTGAGTTTACTCGATGCTGTCAAATACAATTCTACACAAAATCAGAAACACCAATTGTATTTTGCCCCCATAAAAAAAATCATTAAATCAGACTGTTGTTAGTGTATGTGTGTGTGTGTGTGTGTTTGCGTAGTGCAGAGTCCACTCCTTTCTAAACACCCAACAGGGGTAAAAGAGCTCTCCCCCTCCTTCCCTCTCCTTAGTCTCCCTCTAAAAACTATAACAATCAATGCAAAATCCACGCAATTTGATTAAGCAGCAATCATAAGCCAATTTAGTACATTTTGTTTGACTAAATAATTAGTTGGCTCATCATCGTCCTCTTGGCACTTAAGAGTTTGAGGATCATGCTCCATCTACCTACCGAGTGATCCTTTGTGAACCAGAATCCATGTGCTAACCTAGATGATAGTACCTGAGCCGACCACATCCATGAATCTCTCTGACTTTTTATTCAGATTGGCACCATGTACCATTAAGACAAATCTCCCAAGGCACCAAATGAACGGAGACGGGTTTGTGCTCGGCGGGTTGCAAGTTTGGTTCCCAGGACCAGTAGGAGAAAAAAAAATGTGGGTGGGGAGGGTGATTAAACAGCGTTTTCCCCCACCCTCAACATCCATCCATGGCTGAAGTGTCCTTGAGCAAGGCACCTAACTGCCAAACTCGGCACCGCTGCACCTGTGTGTGTGTCCTGTGTGCTGCAGGGTGGGTCAAATGCAGAGAAGAATTTCACTGCGCCTTGTGTGTGTGTGTGTGAGACAAATAAAGCAAGTTAACTTAAAGGTGGAGAATTCTCTGTTTTGGCCATTTTTGCTAAATTACTTGAAATCCTTATTGAAACCCACTTACAGCCAGTGAGTTGGACACACTGAAATGGAAATTAAACAAGTCAATCATCTGTGGAACAGGCAGTGCTTGAAATACTCCAGCAAATGATTTCCAAGACCACCGAGAGGCATTGGACAGTAAGTACGTCAATCAAACGGTCGTACTGCACTCCCCCTCCCCCGCTCCCCGCGCGTGACCCCTTCGTGCACGTAGCTCACATACTCAAACATATGTGTTTGCGCTTGTGCATGATTGCGCGTCCATGTTCTTGGAATGGGTGGAGTCAGCGTTGAAGGAAAGAGGGAAGGACAATTTGAGTTGTGTATTTTCAAAATCTGCCTGCGTTTTGCGAAACCTATACCCCACCATTAATGAATACATCATTGAAACATCAGATGAATTTGTGATGATAGTGAAGTGGTGCTAAACGATAGGAGTGCTCCATATGATGTGCTGATGGTCGAGAGGGCAGTCTTGATCATGTTTTATGGAACCCCACATGAATCAGCTGTTGGCCCCTCCTCCTCTCGCTAACCGATCGATTCAGAAAGCTAATCGATTGTATCGTCATGTACGTGAAAATACCAAAATATAATCGTACCTTTACTGTATACGAAACAAAGGTGCTTTTTTCTCTTTCAGATTGTTTTGAATGAAATCCTTCAACTTTAGTTGGTTGCTCAACAGAATAGCTCATATATTTAAGACATTATTCTTGGTATGGTCACTTGTGACCATACGTCATTAATCAAGAAACATAGAATATATATATATAGATTTATATATGTATTAATCTCTCTATATCTATAGATATACTGTATGTATACGTATAAATAAAATAGAAAATAATATGTGTTTGTCTAAATGTTATGCTCTACAAAACAGGCATTTTGAAAGGCCACTTGTCTTTTTGAGGATTCACTGTGTTTATATAAATTTTCACTTAACTTCGGTTTGGGATTTGGTATGTCAACAAGTTACCTTTTTTGTGTATTTTGTTTGCAGTGCGGCCATTTACCACCACACACACACGCACACACACACACACGCACAGAAACACACTCTCTAGAAACAGGCCGATGAGCTGGGGTTGGTGTTGGGCTATTGTCTGTGGACATTTGTCTGTGCTGATGCAGTTCTGGCTGGGCCAGATGTTACGTAATGCTGCTACCGAGAACACAGACCCACAGTCTCTGCGGGAAAATTCCACAGCAGTGTCTGAACTAGCCTACCAACCGGGCCTTGTATGAGCACACACGCACACCCACCTACCCAAACACAGACGCATACACAAACACACACACACCTACATGTACACACACCCGTTTGGAGTCTGGACCACTCATAATCCAAATACTAACAGAAACTATTGTGGAAATGGAAATATGAACAAGAAATATAAAAAATATGCTTTTTGATAATATGCAGCACCAAGGCAAGAATGCTAGGCAGCCCACTGGCAACAAATGAAACATTCCCTCAAACAAACAGGTAGCGTTCCCTATAGATCAACTGTTATCGTAGCCTTTCGGGGAACAGCGTAACGTTCCATTCCGACAAATGGTTAACTTTCCCTCTAGATAAACAGTTAAAGTTCCCTTTTAAAGATGAGACGTCTGCGAATATAGTGTTGTATGGTAATGTGTCACATGATTAATAATCAAGACTTTTAGAATAGTCAGTATAGGCACATCGATTTAGTATATAGGCTACCATACCCACCCACACACATAGAAACATGCATGCAAGCACACAAACACACACACACACACGTACACACACACACACACGTACACACACACACACTCAGCATAGAACACATGCACATTTCTGTTTCTTTTTGACATCCCCCCTGACCATTTCCCCCTCCTCACTGCCGTGGCGAGTCGGACCGCTGTCATCAGGCCCATTTGGACCCCTAGCAGGGGTAGCGGGCCCCCCCGGCCCCCCGGACGGAGGGCTGGACCCCCTGGGCCGGCCCTCCGTCTCCCCCTTTTCCCTTCTCCCTTCGTGGGAACCCGAGCCCCTCCGCTTCCCCTCCTCCTCCTCCACCCGCTGGCCCCGCCTCCCTGCTCCTACACGGCCCCCGGTACTGTCAATCACGCCTCGATCCCCGGGCACAGCACCTGAGATGAAGTCCGTTGCTGTGGTTGCGGCCGCTCTCTGCTTGGCCTCCATTTCTGAGAGGCTGTACGCCAGGGCCATCTGCAGCTCTTCGTCCTCCTCCTCTTCCTCTTCCTCCTGGCCCCCCCCGCGGTAGTTGTAGTAAGGGGCGGAGCTAAAGGACCGTTGGGCGGGGCCTGTCGCGTAGGGGCGGCTTGGGCGGGGCCGGTCTGGGGCGGCAGCAGGTTTGTCTTGATGGAGGTAGGGTCTGGCCGGGGCCGTGGCCGGGTGGGAGGAGGAGTTTGGATTCCGCTTGCTCAGCTCCAGTGCGAGGGCCATCTCGTCCTCCACCCCTGGATACGACACACACACACACACACACATACAAACACACACACACACACACAATCATACATACAAACACACACACACATACAAACATACACGCACACACATACAGAGACACAGACACTCAAACGCAAAACAGTTACACACACAAATACACAAACACAGAGACACACACAAACACACACACACACATACAGAGACACACTCTCAAACGCAGTTGCACACACATATATACACACACACAAAGGAAATTTGTCAGAAAGTGGCAGCAACAATGATTGAGAAAGCCAAATTGCATACTAGGATCATCTATAATAACTATACTATGCTATACTATACTATATTAAAATACTGTACTATACTTAAGTGTACCGTACTATTCTTCACTCAATGACTCACTTATATTCTACTCAGGAATGAAGCAAAAGGTTATTTATAAAGCGGTTATGTTCCGTCTCACCATTTATCAGGACGGTCTTCAGTGTCCCGTCCTCCTCAATCTCAGTCCTCTCCTGTCCATTCTCTTTGATCCTATAGAACACGGAAGCACACACACCCACACAATACAGATAACATTAGAAATTATAAGGCACTTCTTCAAACGCAGATGGGCACAAATGTGTGTCGCAGTCTGAAGTACAAAGAACATGATAATAAACTATCTGTATAGACAGTGTGTTATTATGACTGTAGTTGTTTGTGAGCCCTCTTTATCATACTGGGTTGACAATAAGAGCGGTAGAACTGACGACAGAGGCCTGTACGTACTTTTTGGTAGTGGTGCGTTTTCCGTTGATGATGCGTGTGGAGGTGGACACTGACTTGAAGCTGCTAACCCCCCCGCCGCCCATGCCATCCATTCCATTGAGACCCCCCATGGAGGAGGAGAAGGAGGAGGTGAAGTCCACTGTGGGGAGCAGCACAGTTAGGGTATAATATTGAGTATATAGGGTATAATGACTTGTTGCCTTTAATCGGTGAGTAATTATTTGATAGTATTTCAATACACATCAAAGTGAGTTGATTTCTGGTTTATCTGTTTGATTTCTCTGAGCGGAGATTATTGTCCAATGTGCTATTGCACTTGTTGTCTTTATTAGGTGAGCAATACAGTTATTTGATTGTTATTTAATAAATATTCAAAGTGATTCCATTCCTTTATTTCACAGTGCTTATTAAGTTGGCTATGGACAAGGAGCTCATGTGTGCTGCTCATTTATCTGCTCCCGCGGTGCATACAGATTTACCGATGTCATATATCCTGGCTGTCCTTGGTTACATGCTGCTATTGCGACAACCCGTTATTTCGACATTGAGGTCTAATTAAATTCATGAACGCTTGTCTTTGCAAGGGTTAATCGTGTGTTAAAAGTATTATTTGTTTAATTGTTCAAGTCGGCTTTCTGAGCTATTACGTGACCGAAGTGTCGGGAAACCGGCATGTCTAAATAGCGGACCCTTTTAGTCGGGCTCGGGCTCAGTAATTGCTTAATTTGTCGGGCCAGGGTCGGGCTAGGGCCAGATTGCCAGGGGTCCGGGCCGGGCCGGGCCTGACATTTTAGGCCCGTGCAGGCCTCTAACAGCGACTGCAGTTATTTCAGGTACAAAGTCAATGAAGGTCCCAGCTCAACACCAGTTTTCTTAGCGGCATTTGGTCCTTAAAGGTTGTATCAGCGATTCTAGAAACATAAATGATCACATTCATCTGATCTTTCCTCACAATCCGCTAGCTGCCCGCCACATAAGCAGGCCATCAAAAAAAACATGGTATTAGTAAACAAATGGCAGAATTGCTGATACAACCTTTAAGTGAAGGATAATTCTTTGTGAATATTATTTAGCAAATTATGATACGCAGACATATAATTCCACAAATATTTAGGAAATATCAAACCTATTTTATATCGGTTTCAAGATACCTTCAAGATAGCGTGAATTAGTCTGACATCGCAAATCTGTTCTGGAGCCTCACATTTTTCTATTACCGAGGGGGGGGGGGTTTTATCAACGGGTGCAGACCCAAAATGCCTTTGGAAGCAATTGGATAGATGTACAACCAATCAGAGCAATAGAACATGCTGATGCATCAGCGGCATCCATTTTGGTTGTTTATGAAAAAGACCTCAACGGTGCTCCCTTAGGGCACTCTGTCATTGTGTATCAAACCCGCCCTAATGAGATAAAGGGCTGTGATTGGACAAACACAGGCTGGGTGTTGGCTGGGTGAGTTGGACATCTATCTGACGGGGTGGGTTGACAGATGCATACGCTAGAGAAAATAAAACATGAGCTTGCAGATTTTTCCTGGCACCTAGGCTAGCCTTTACTATTATTAAAGTAAACAAAGCTTATTATTAAATTAATTAAAGTAAACAACAAGGACCTTTAGGAGCGGATAAGGGACCTCTTTTGCACAAGGATGCGTAGGTTACGCTGCAGTCTTTTGGGAGTCCAACCAAGCACTTTTTCAGCTTGGCCAAACCTAGCTCCTAGCTATAAGAGCTTCCTTAAACCTAGCTTCTAACCTATCCTACCCATGGACCCCTCGCACCCCAGACTAAGCCCACACACGGACAACGCAAACATGTAAAAGCACACACACACACACACATACACATCCATCAGAACCCACCCCCTTATCTAGTGTGAACATACACAGGAGTTTAGTTGTTATTCAAACTCTATGTGGCGACTCTCGCTGTGTCTTATGTTGTGAACAGTAACAGTGTGAGTCATCGTCAGCACCATCCTTCTTCTGAATGTTTACCTCCAGCGGACGGGAAGGAGAAGAAGCGCCCAGGGCCCAGACGTGAGGAGGGGCCGGCGTGGTCATGGAAACCGTGACTGTGGATCCCTCCAAATGACGAGAAGTCGTCTGAGGGAAAGAGAGAGAGAGCCAGGGAAAGAGAAAGAGCCAGTTGAAAGAGAAAGAGAAGAATGAGAGAGAAAGAGACAAACGAGACAGAGAGAGAGAATCAGAGAGAATGAAAGAGAGACAAATAATCACTGCTTATGAGAGACTACATAATACTACATGTAGAATAAGTGGGAGAGATTAGTGAATCAAGAGTCAATGTCAGAAGTATGTATACAGAATGGTAAATGGACTGTATTTATGCAGCGCTTTTTGTGCAACAACGTATTATTCAAACCTTTTTTCAATGAAATACCACACATTCACACATCGACAGCGGGTCAAACCATGCAAGGCGACAGCCAGCATGTCAGGAACAGGTAGAGGTTAGGTGTCTTGTTCAGGGACACCTAGGAGGAGCTGGGAGGAGCCAGGGGTTCGAACAAGCAGCCTTCCGTTTACTGAACAAGCCGCTTTACCCCCTGACCTACTGCTGCCAGAAGATACAATGATATTAAAAACCTAGCGTAACACAGAGAAGGGATTCCCTCCTTTGAGAAACATACTTTTGGGAAAGGGAAGCACAGTGACTAACGCAACATTTCATTTCTTAATTCAAATAAAGTGATTTTGTCTGCAAAATCTGAAATTGCCTTTGTATTTTTCCAAGACAACAATCGTACACCGTTTGACAAGCTGTCCTCATTCCACACACACATATTGAGAGACACCGGTTTTAAACCAAACATGTGGATCTGACGCACCGAAGAATCCAGCGAAGGGGTCCTGGCCGCCAAAGAACTCCCGGAACACCTCGTCTGGGCTGCGGAATGTAAAGCTGAACCCGGGAAAGTCTGAGGAGAAGTCTGTAGGTGAGCCGGGGGAACCTGGGTGAGAGAGGCAGAGGAGAGTGGAGAGAGAGAGAGAGAGAGAGAGGAAGTAGGTATAGAGAGTTGAGAGCAGTGGATGGGAGTTGAGAGGAGTCAAAAAAAGGTTGAGAGGAGGGAGGGCAAGGGAGATGGAGGGGTAGAAGAGTAGAGGAGGAAGGAGGTGAGTAGTTCATTAAAAAAGGGGGGTGCACAATTTTAAAATAAAAATGAAACTGTATGATTTTTTAGAAACTCAAAATAATTTTTATTTTAACATTTTAAAACTTAAAATGTTGATTTTAAATGAATAAAAAAAATTCTATTGTAGATTCCACATTCTATACAAAAGGAAATTTTATTACATCTTTATTACACAAATGTGTTAATTAAACATTTGCATTGACATTAACGCATTATAAACAAATGTCTCTAATGCTGATTAATGTACAAGTATATGACAACATTTAATATAACGTACAAACACTTCTGTCACCTACCTCTACGTGGCATCCTGTCATTCCCAAAGCTGTTATACGCCTCGCGTTTGCTTTCTGAAAGAGACAAAGACATTTTTTCATTTTTATGAAAAATTATTTGCATTAAAATGATAACACGATCACACTTCAAAACTAAAGTCTTGTTAAAGCAAGATTGTGTGCTATTCATAATCGCTATTTATGACGCCAACATAATGAAGCCAACAGCTGTTGGTGTAAAGAGAGCTGCTAGGTCCGAAAAACAGATGCACATGGCGTGACTCATAGTGTCAATACGACACATGACCAAAAGCCACTGTCCTGTGTCCTTTACACATGACTCAGTCACATCTTACAACCACCATGGCCTTCACTTCTGTTACTGCTATTGCTGGCGACACTATAAGTTCTACACCACGACAATATACTGTACATCCCTACCACAACCAACTATGCCCCTTCTCAAACTGTCTCCTAGATATAAAACTCTGGATGCAAACCGATTGGATGCAAACCAAATTTCCCCGTTTGCGGGACTAATATCTGATTTTCAATTCAATTCAATTCAATTCAATTGTCTCACACTTATCTGTGGCCAACGATTCTCAGATACTCATCCGCAGATCCTTCCCCTCTCGGTCACTACCTTGGTGTAGTTTTTTTGTTACCAGCACCTCTCATTTGAATTTAAAACACATCACCAAACTTCCTCTACTACCTAAAAAAACCCTGGCCATCTGTGACCACGCCCCTTTTCTGTACTGCTGAGTCCAAATCCCCCCTGTTGATCACCTCCAGAATGTACCACTGCAATAGCCTCCCTTATGAAATATACAACAAATGTGGCCGAACGTATAACAGCACATCCAGCACTCTGCTCCTCATTCAGCATCCGAGACCGCATCTCCACACCGCTACAAAACCCCCACCGGCTAACCATCAATCAACACATTCAGTACACAAGTACACTCTATAACTTATTCATCTCCCACACTGAGACACCCCCACCAGCAGCCATCAACTAGCAACTACAATGTACTATCAATGTGACTTTTTGGTGATATTTAGGTGGTTTTAATGGATTTTATCAAGTATCTCTGATGACCTATAAAGCACTATATGAATCAAATGTATTAGCGTTAAATAACAAAAGACCAATTGACTTACCCTTCAAACCTAGCTGTAACCGGCCAAAGAAGTAAGTGACTAACCATCTAACTAACTAACTAACTAACCAACCAAGTGTCCGTCCTATCTATTCACCCCACCCATCTACATACATCTCTCTATGTCATAGTTTTCAGAACAATGTCTGCTGCTTGCCAGACTTACTGTCAGACAGTACTTCATAGGCTTCAGCTAGCTCTTTGAATTTCTTCTCTGCCTCATCTTTGTTGTCTGGGTTCTTGTCTGGATGCCACTTCAGTGCTTGCTTCCTGTACCTGAGGAGATAAAGAGTAGAACGGTATGTGGTGTTATCTCCCAATGTACAACTTATAGGCTATTTAACATGTTATGTAAAATCTTTTTTTAAATAATAATTTTCATAACTTTATTGTGTTGTTGTGTACTCACGCCTTCTTAATGTCTTCCTGTGAGGCGGTTTTAGAAACCCCCAGGACATCATAGTAGTCCACCATGTCTTCTGGTCTCCCTCCTCAGTAACCTTGAGCACCAAAGACAGAACGTAATTTGAATGGTTTGAAGAAAGAGAAAGAGAAAGTGTGCTTGAGTTATCTCCTTGTGTTGGAGTACATTCAGGTATGTTCCATTAGTCATAAGCACATCACAGTGATTGGTTAAACCTTGTTTTATGATTCCACTGGATTTAATGTCAGTTAGCCTACTATAAACACGTTTGTTAAACGGAGGCCATGTTATTATTTCTTATCCTTAAAAAATAGGTCAAAAGCTTACCAAACCCTGATTCCGATCTCTGGTTCGCTTGTCTATTCAGTATTTATGTCCACACGCAACTACAAAAACGAGTTTTGAGAATGTTGACTTGGAAACTTTTCAAACTTGACTTCCAGCATGACTGAATGTCTGAGAAATGTTTTTTCCTTATAGGCCTACAAAAACAGCCGATGAACAATTGCTCATTGGTCTTAAAAAGGTGGATGTCTATGTTTTGGGTACGACCGTACTAACACGCTTATGTGAGATATTGCCTTGCTGTGCCCGTCTAGTATTGCTCATTGATGCGTGGCATAGATAAGGGCCAGTCGTGGTTAGGTTGGAAGCTGAACCAAAGCAAACCCAACTAAAGTTGGGCCTGTTTGTCTCGGTATTCCCCTCGAGAACAGCCATGCGCTCATATGGTTTGGAAAGGAAGGGCCAGACGCACGTGGTATTACTGTATGTTATTTCCAGCTTGAGTACGAGTCCATGCCCCCGGCATTTGACAGCTGCTGTGTCACACACACACACACACACACACACACAGACACACGCATTCCCCCTCCACACACACGCGCGCGCACACACACACACACACACACACACACACACATACACATACACACACACG
>JAOPJJ010000080.1:13182013-13205345 GCA_027122795.1 Enchelyopus cimbrius | reverse complement strand
CCACCCCCCATCCCCTTTCATCACCTGATAGACGCTAGCTGCAGGTGTTTACAGGCCGCAGAATCAGGGCTCAGCGTACAGGCCCACAGCTCAGCGCCGCGGCTACTAGCGCTGAGCTTGTTATTGCGAGGGCACCCAGAGGAGGGCCCGTGCAGCCCCATGCAGCGGGGCTTCCCGCGCCGGGCCCTGCTATCGGCCCACATCACCCCGGGCCCCCCCTTGATGTGGCTTTGGGGATTTGGGAGGACATGACGGGGCCAACACGGGACCAAAAGTGATCAGTCGCGTGGTAACATCTGAAACCCATTTCCCCACAATTAAAGAGGGAGAGAAAACTATCAGGACCAAACATCGGCCCGTTTCCACGGCATCCATGCAAACATGCGTGTGTGTGTGTGTGTGTGTGTGTGTGTATCTCTCTCTCTCTCTCTCTCGGGTGCACACACATGTGCTTGTGTGTCACCCACTACACACCTCCTCCCTACACACACACACACACACACACTGGCCCTTTCCCACCATAAACAGTGACAGAACATTTCCAAATGTGTTTGTTTAAAAGGAAAGCAGCTCGCCAGAGAGACGGAGAGAGAGAGATACGTGGAGAGGAGAAGAACGACTGGAGATTGCTCTCCAGAAATACACCTCCACCCAGGGAAAGGAGGAAGGAAAATGTGAATCGAGTGGCAATTGGGACAGGCGAGAGAAAGAGAGAGAGACACACAGATAAAGAGAGAGAGAGAGAGAGAGAGAGACACACACACAGATAGAGAAGAGAAAAGAGAGAGAAAGAGAGACACAGATAGAGAAGAGAGAGAGATCAAAGAGATGGAGGAGGTGAGATATCAAAAACATTTGCGACAAAGGAGAAATAGAACAGACAAAGAGAGAGAGATAAAAGACAAATAGATAAAAATTGACAGAAGAAGAAGAAGAGACAGAATGAGATAAGTTGGCCAGACTAACAGGAGGCAGAACAGGGGGCGTGATGGCGAGTGGCGATGGTGTCGTTAGCTTATAGTGGAGGTTTAGCGGTTAGCTGTCTGAGGCGCGGCTGGCATGTTTTTTTCTTTTTTTGTTTTTTTTCCGGCGGGAGCCGACATTGGCGAGCTGGGAGGCCGGCGCGCGGAGAAGGGGTCGCCGGGGCGATGCGTGTGCGTAGACTCGCTCCGTCTGGTTGCTCCCCAGACATCAAACACAATGAAGCATGGAGCGGAGCGGAGCTGATTGCTATCTCCAAATGTAATCAAAGCAATTCAGCGCAGAGAAACACATGGACCTGCTCTCTCTCTCTCTCTGTCTGCCCCCAAGCCTCTCTCTCTCTGCCCCCTGCCCTTTCTCTCTCTCTCTCTCTCTCTCTCTCTCTGCCCCCATGTCTCTGTTTCTCAGTCTCTGCCATCTTCTCTCTCTCTCTGCCCCCAGCCCTCTCTCTCCCTGTCTCTCTCTCTCTGTCTCTCCTTCTCTCTCTGTCTCTCTCTCGCTCTCTCTCTATCTCTCTTCCTCCCTCCCTCTCTTGCAATCTCTGACCCACACACACACACACACACACACACACACACACAGACACACACCCAAACACATAATCTTGCACGCACACTCGCAATCGCTCTGCACTCTGAGTTTTGGGGCCAAAACACCCAACATTGCATTGCTCCTCCAGGGAGCCCTTCCTCTCGGGCTCACGTGATTGGTTGGGCCATGACCTTTGGCCTGCGGATGTTGCGCCGCCGCTGCATCAGAACCGCCCTGCGCTCCCCTGCTGTGGTATCAGCGGTTCCGAATTTCCGTCTCCGAGAGGAACCCCAGGTCAAGCCCACGATCGTTCAACCTATCTCCTCCCGCCAAGAAGTGTGGGTTTCACATGGGCCTCGGCTTTCATGGGGATCCGGGTTAAGGCCAGGGTATAATTCTCCGTACTCCGTATACGTAATCCGTGTCCGTTAAGTTCTCCATTGGCAAAGTAAACAGGTAAAGTAAACAGGTTGACGTTCACAGTCGCTTGATGCGTCAATTCAGCAGATGGTAATTAAAAAGGGATACAAAATTATTATTACAAATGTAATGCTTTAAATGTAAATTAAAAAACTATTTACAAAGTACTGACATTTGCCAGTAGTAGTCAAACCGGAAAAGTAATTCCGGAAATGACGTCGTTAGAAGACCAATCACAACTCCGTTTCCCCTCGAAATAAAAAATATCGAATGCGCCCGGAGAGTGCGGAGAGGGTCTCCGTACTAAGGAGAGGGCATTCCCTGTATGAGTACAGCACTTTTAGTATAAACCAGGCTTTAGTGGAGGAGGGGGTTGGGGGTGTGTGTGTATGGGGGGATGAACCCAGGATGGGGTGACCTCCAGAGAGCACCGCTGCTGCCGCTGCTCGTCCGTGTTCTGGGTGGAGGCGTGGACGTGATAACATCAACAAGACCTGCATGCCGTGTGCTGACCGCTGAGCTTCCAGAGACTCGTGATGCAGTCTCTCTCTCTCTCTCTCTCTCTCTCTCTCTCTCTCTCTCTCTGATCGTTCCCACTTCAGTGACTTGCCAAAATGGCCGTGCCTCCTTCTTGCGAAGGTTCCCCTTTGCTGATGTGTGGGTGGGTGTGTACATTTATGTGTGTATGTGTGTGTGTGTGTGTGTGTGTGCATGCGCGTGTGTTTGATGTCAGTTCAGTTGAACCACGGCTTTGACTACTAAACCATATGGTGGATCATTTCACTTCAATAACACACTGAGCCCCATCACACTGATATATCCCTGTGACCTTCGGCCAGGAACGAAACGCCCTCTGATATTTTTCATTCTGTAAACTTGGTTGAGTCAAAACATTGTTGCTAACTCACAGGGGGCGCTGTTAAAGAGATCAACATAGTCATACATAGCAGAGCTTTTGATGAGCAAAAAAACCCAGAACAGATAACAACTAGAAATAGATTGAAATACAATCGACACAATACGACACACAGGATGAGAGAGGACACGCTGCTAGACGCTCAGACAGACGGATTGAACACACAGACAGACAGAGGGTGCCAAAAGGGAGAAAAAGAAGCGATGAATCACGGTGTGTGACTGCTGCTTGTGTAAGCAGACGGGGAGCTGGAGTCCGGCAGAAAGAGAGAGAGATGAGAGAGAGAGAGGGAGAGAGAGAGATACAGTGACCAGAGAGACAAGAAAGAGAGAGAGAAAGGGGGGAGATCGAGAGATAGAGTGCAAGAGAGAGAGAGAGAGAGAGAGAGTGAGAGAGAGATACGGTGACCAGTCTGTTCTGAAAACACCCTCGCGGGGAGGGGAATGCTGTATAATCATCTGTCTGGTAAACCCAGGCCTCACTGGAGGCCGTCTCCCAGCGTCTTCCCTCGGGGACAGGAGGAGAACCACAGAAAAAGGTTTTAAGCTGTTTAACTATTCAGACTATTTGAACATAAAACACCCATGTTTTGGAATATGATATATATATTTGTACTTCAAACGATAATCACAGTTGCTTTGCATGTGATTCTTTTTGAAAAATAATTCAATAATGACATCATGATGAGATATTGTGTTGCGAACACAATATCTCATCATGATGTCATTATTGAGTACAAGGTAAAGTTTAAGGTAGGTGCAATACCACCACTGCCTACAGGGACAAGGGATGTTTAGAAAGCAATCCTGGAGAGAAAGAGGACGAGAGAGAGAGAGAGAGAGAGAGAGAGAGAGAGAGAGAGATTGCATTATCACACAGACTGCAAGTAGTTCTGTGAGTTAAAACACAAATTCATGTTCACCAACATTAAACCTTATCTGACAAGAGCCAACAACCACCAACAGGCAGGTGTCTGCACTGCACCAAGCTATAGTATGACTGTTTGCATTTTATACATTTCTTAAATATTCAGCTGTTTCATTTTCTGAATAGACAGAAAAATACAACAACTTGCTTTCTCAGCATCTTGGAATAGCCCCAATCCGTTGTCGTACCAAGCGACAAAAACAAGATGTTTTCCATTTTCACCAAAGTTGTTTTCAGATTGTTTAATCATGTTTGATTAAATGCTCGGTTGTAGCATTTCACGACGTGCAACCAACGTCGCAAAAAAAAACCCATAGTCATAAAATTGCATTATTGGGTAATTGAATTTGACTGTTTGGGTGAACTCGTACACCAATATCTCAGAGCCCCCTCCATAAAAGCTTCACAGATTGATGGTCTCTGACATTTTATGTGCCTTTTCCACGAGCAGAATTTAATTAACTTTGAGTCAGCATTGCGACCGTCTCCACCACTTCCCTGCATTGCTTTGTTTAGCCGGCCCCTTCATTCAGACATCGTCCCACGTCTTAAAGGTCTGAGGAGGAGCAGAATATTTAGACTTGGAGATTGTAATCTGAATTTAAATGTATGCATTATTTGGGTTTATATCAAATGTGTGGTTCACTTTCAGAGTCTCCTTGCAGGCAAAAAAACTGTAACATCTGGATCTGCTGAAGTACAGGAGGGGAGCACGGAGGCCCACTTACTGGAATTTAGCCGGATCAAACGCGGGTCCACTAGGCATCCCGCAGGGTTGCCGGTTCAACTCTCACCGATTCAGTTATTAAATTAAGAAGAAAAAATGTTTTCTTGGAAAGTACCGTTGTAGATACAGGACCAAAAATAAGCTGTTTGTCCAATTTGGCAGTTTTTTTTGGTTGTCTGTCCCAAAAAATAAAGATAATACATTTTTAAGATTCATTCAATTGCCTTTAACTCAAAAGGAGGTCATGTCATGTGACCCATGGAAAGGACAATTCATCCTATCGAATAGACCCACTTGGGGCTCTCCTCTCTGATAAGTGGGGTGTGTTTGAGTGACTAATGTAGTGTGAAAAGTCGTTGCATAGCATTTTACCACATTAATGGCAATGGCTTAGCTTAACTCTTGCTATCAAGGCAACTAGAAACATACACTTGCAAAAAGGGGTAGTCATCGGTGGTGGTGATTGTGGTGGAGGAGGTGGTGAACTGTAGAGCCCATCTTGTCGCACCCAGTATAGTTTATTCCATTATCCCAAAAACGTGAGCTCAACCTCAGCCATATTTCGGAGCATGAAGCAGCACGACCGCTAGCCATTGCGCGGGCTACTGAAAAAAATAAATATAAATATTATGTAAATAAACGAGAGTAATATACAACATACAGTCGACTGAACAGAATGATCCTTATCATATTAGCCCTAGACATAGGCTAATCTCACATTAACTAACGTTAGCGTTATATCCCATAATTAATCTTGATATGCATGCCATGCTTTGATAGGATGTCTGGTCGCTTTCTCGTTGTGTCAGGTTCCCACGACCTGACGATCTTTATCTCTGAACTCCGACTCTGAAAGATGTCCAGGGGTCGGGCTCTGTCGTCTCGGGCATGTCTCAACCTGTTCCCCTCGGACTCTGGGAAACAGGACACTTGTGCGGCGTTTCCTCTGAGTGTCCTGTAGAGGGCGCAGTTCTCCTCTCCTCGAACACAGCTGGACCCCCGAACACCTGCGCTCCAGATGCGGGCTACGACTGCGAAGGGGGAGGAACATGAGTTTGAATTTGTGGCATATCTTTTTTAGCAGCTCTCTCTCTCTCTCTCTCTCTCTCTCTCTCTCTCTCTCTCTCTCTCTCTCTCTATCACACACACATACACACATAGACACGCGCACATACACACACGCACACACACACACACACACACACACAGAAGCATACACACACACACAAAACACACACACACACAAAACGCCAGTCTGGAAGACCATGTCTATAAAAACTCCCCCCCCCCTCCCACCCCTCGGTAAACAAGACATGCAGTTCAGTGTCGTGAACGACGTGACGACACCTCCATCCAGGCTGCTGGAGCTAGGTGTCGCTAGGAAAGCAAAGCATCACCTGGAAGACAGTCTGAAAGAGACCACCGACTCTGGGGACCCCCGCACCAACCCCCCTCAACCCCACACCCCTGACATCACTCACCCCACACCAAGCTCTCCCCATCTGGGCTCTTCACACTCAATATAGCTCCTCAGACCGCGGTGCAGTTTATTTAGCTTTATACAGTCCGGCACATGCGACCGATGCGTATCTATACGAACGAGTAATACACGTACGATACATTTTAATTGATGATGTGTGACTCAGTGAAAAAAGGCCAATTTCAAATTTTTAAAAAGAAATATTTTTTTTATGCACACACACACATTCAGCTCTGAATGCAGGCCGTCTGAGCGAATCGGACGTGGTTGCCGGTTCGATCGCCCGGTCCTCCGAGCAAAGACTCTGTGCCTCAGCAAGTACACACCTGATCCTCACCGCTCCCGACGAGCTAAGATAAGATAAGATAATTGATAAGCGAGGGTAGATTTGTCGTACAGGTAAGTGGGCCGAGCTTTGTGGGTTACTTGGCATGCGTTGGCACAGCAGGTCACTATTTGAAGGGGTGAACGTGAGGCGCTATTGGACAGAGCTTTGAGTGGCATAACATCAAAGAGTTAGCTATATTAGCGCAGTCCGTGTGCTAATATGAGCATTTCACTTTCTTTCCCGCTAGCCACATTTTCTCAGCTCACCGATAAAAGCGGCAGTCTGCCCGACCCTCACCCGACCCCCATCGGACCCTCACCCGACCCTCACCTGATCCCCCCTCAACCCCACCAACCGATGAACTGGCGGGCATTTTGATACCGGAAATATCAGTTAGCGCCGTGTGTTTATGTGTTTTGGCTCTCCGCCATAGTGGTTTTTGACAAAATATGACACGATGAATCATGAATTGTATTAAAGTTGTGTCTTTGTTCTGTTCAGGGAGGTATTTCATTTAGTCGGATGGAATTACAAATGCAATGGCTGGATGTGACACAGAAAGAATGTGACCTATGTAAGTCTGTAAATCTGATGTTAGTGATTTCTTACATTCGTTAAATCTAATTCTAAATTGGGGTTGAAGAAAAGAAAGTGGCAATATATATGACAACAAACACAACAGCTTTGGTATGTCTTCAGATTGGCAAGTAGGCTTCCTGAAAGACCCATCACCACCACCTGTGTGTGTGTGTGTGTGTGTGTGTGTGTGTGTTTGTGTGTGTGAGACTCAAAACAGGGGGGAGGGGGCCTTGGTTCAGTTCTCCATAAGAACCTGCATGGCACATGGCACTTGCTTTCTAAACCACGGCTGGTGTTATTGTCCCCGTTCACTTCCTACAAAGGCTTTGAAGAGCTCTCTGAGTCCCCATCAGATAGGAACCAGTGCCAGAGAGACGCCAGCTGGAATTTGTTTACCTGCAAAAAAACTGACCAAATGGCTGCAAATAAATCTGGGGTTCCCTTTTATCAACTTTGTTTGTAGGAATAACTTTTTTCAGTTTCAAACTTTATTTGGTGAGGGGAAAAAAATACAGTCACATTATTGAAAGTATTTCAGTGCTGCAACATGTGCAAGCTCTTTTTTTTAGTTGTTGGTGGGTGCACTTGGTTTATTTTAAGAATCAACCTAACTTCTCAAGATATTAAACACTAACAAAATGAATGAGTCTGCGGTGGTATCCATTTTATGTATTTATTTTCCATTTCCGCTGCCATGACATGGCACGCAAATAAAGAGAAGCCACACCAGCGGCGGCGAAAAAGCAGAAGGCCAGGTCTTTAATATTTGTCAGGGGAGAAAAGCCACATAATGGGTGTTCCCCTCTGGCCCCAGGTCAGCTCTGCGGCGGCCGCCGCCTGCTATATACGCTGTCGAGATCCAGGGGAGCACCAGCTTTTGCGCAAGGCAGAAGAGAAGAAGAAGAAAAAAAGAAAAGATTGTGAACTCCAGTTCCCCGGGGCTGGGTTCAGCGTTGGACGGAGAACAGTGGAAGCGAGCAGAGCAGCGGACTGGCCCGCGATGTTATGCAGCTGCACGGAGAGTGAGGCACCGCGAGAACCGCTCGGGGAGCGCTGGCCGCGCAACCGCTCGGGGGAACCTCGACATGTGTCACGGCCACAGTTTACGGAACCGTGTGTTGTGAAACAGATATATGACACCGCGCGGCACCAGCTTAGTTATTTTGGAATAACGGGCATATGTGTCCAACCTAGAGGCGGACCAGCTGCGGGAGATGCGTAGTTCGCATCACAATGATGATGTCTTGACGGTCTTTAATCAGTGCGAGTTACATTTCTTACCATGGATGTTACTTTTATAATATTTTTTGGGGGACACGAAAGGGCAAACTGTCTAAACACGTTTCAACTAGGCCCAGTGGCGCAAAAAGGTGGGTAGACCTATGCACTAGAGGGGCTGAGATACAGATATGGTGTACCCCTTCAGTTTTTTGGTCCCTCTTGTGGCAGCTCAGATTCAGTTCCAGTATGTGGCTGTGTATTGCATTCCCCTTGACTCTTTGGTCCTGCTAGTTTCAACCTTGCTGCACTCGGGGGGTCCCGCCGGACGCATGGTGCGAATATGGGAGGTTTTAGTTTTTTTTCACACACAAAAAAACCCCAAAGGGGTACCCCTTATGTCTTTTTTCAAAGCCCAATCAAAGATGGGTATGTATGTACAGTGAATACAGCTTTATTTAGGAAATTAGTGGGAACACTGGGGTACCCAGTGTGTTGGCCACCCTTGGGGGCTCCTCCTGTTGGTTCTTGTCAGTTCCAAGGAAAAAATCAATTGTTTTACAAATCGCCCTGCCTTCGGGACACTCTAACTCTTACGTCCATCCTAGGCTGAGATACAGACCATTTTGCACCTTTCGGGGTGCGCCTGCATACCCCCAGACTAGTCCTCACAAAGAAAGTTCCCCTTTAACAACCACAGCATATACTTGAAAGCGAAGGTAAGAAAAAGAGGTTGACCTCTAATCATCAAGGTTACTCTTTCTGGGATGACTGTATGTATTCTGTAAACTGGTTTCAGTGTAAACTAAGGTCAGTCCAAAAAACAATCCCTTCAATGAAATAAAACTAGGAAGCGGTGACATTGTACATGAGTGTATGCACGGTAGACTTGTAGTCAAGACCGCCTAAACCAAGACACTACCAAGACCAGAGGGTATCAAGACCGAGACCAAGACGAGACCAAGGCCAAGACAGACTGAGTCAAGNNNCAAGACCAAGACCAAAGACGGTCGAGACTGTGACAAGACCGAGACCACACAAAAGTGGTCTCGAGACCGGTCTCGAGACATACAACTCTAATGCACGGCGCGATGCAACACAACATTTTGAGAGAACTTTTGTTGGACGCCCCATCTCTATTCTCTGTCACTCGCGTCACTAATGTTCGCTCGCATCCCGTCCGGTTAGGACACGGTGTTAGACAACAGGAGGATGAGAAGTTTGGCTTTTTGTCCTTTTCTTCCATTACACCCGTGTTACTATAGCCGTAAAACAAGAGTGATGAAGGAAGAGCAGTAAAATGTGTCTCTGTCAACAAGGGGTTAGGGTTAGGCTATTTAAATAGAAATATACAGGCTGCACATGTCAATCACTTTTTTTTTCCAATTTTGAACAGATAAAATGTATAATTACAATAATGCTAATTCGAACAACAATAATAACAATAATAATGACTATGAGTGGTAAAAAGCTGAATACTCAAGGTCAAGGTCAAGGTCAAATATATTTCTAAAGCACATTTACATGCCAACACTGCCCAAGGTGCTCCACAAGCAATACAATACAACAGTAAGAACATTTACTGAACTAGCAAGCACAGTAAAGACATAATACAATATAAAATACAATAAAATAGAAAGTCATTAACAATTTTTACAAAAGTGCAACTCGGCTTAATTATTGAAAGGCCAGTGCAAAAGAGATGCATATTTATCGAAGAATGCCCTCGCAGGAAGGATTTACTGCAGTGGTCCACCGTTTGGGGTTAGGAGTGCATGTGTTTCTGATCGCCTCACGCTGACAATGTGGCACATACACACATCCAAATTGCTCCCCCCCAAAAAAAACAACAACCCCATTGCTCTCGCACGCTTACAGAGGCAGTGTTAGATACACAGAGGCGCACTCACACAACCATTAGGTCTGTAGGTCCTACACACACACCCAACATCCACAGCTGAGGTGCCCTTGAGCAAGGCACCTAACCCCCCAACTGCTCCCTGCACAGTGTGTGTGTGTGTTATGCCGTGCAGGTGATGGGTCAAATGCAGAGATACAATTTCACTGTACCTTGTGTGTGACAGATAAAGCAACTTAACTTAACTTAACACATCCACACAGCCTATAAAATACATTGGCTCCAAACACAAGCACAGAGACACACATCACGCACAATAACACACGGAGCCATGCGAGGGAGAGAGCATGCGTTCCTGCTGCATGTGAAGCTCTTCTGCAGCGCCGCGGCCTCGTCCTGATGTGCAGCGCGGTGTAGGAACAACCACATCAGGGCCTGGTGACCCGCCCCGCTGGCCCACAGCAAACACACACACACTCGCACACAGGCACACAGACGCTTACACACACAAACACACACACACACACACTCACACTCACACTCACACACAGGCACACAGACGCTTGCACACACACACACACAGCCACTCATTCGCACGTACAACCATACATACACAAACACATACACACACATGCACACACTCACAGGCACAGTCACACACACACATACACTCACACAGACACTAGCACACACACACGCACACAGACACAAACACTCACTCACACATACAACCACACACACACATACACACACACGCATATACACTCACACACACAGGCACACACACGCACCCACACACACACATGCACACTTACACACACACTCACACACACAGGCACACACGCAAACAGACACTCACTCGCACGTACAACCATACACACACACATACACACGCACCCACACACAACATAAACACACACATGCACACACACACAGATTTACAGACATCTGAGGGAGAGGGCCTCCTTCACGGAATCCAATAGATTTGAGGGCCAAGAATGGCGGCACATACTCACACACAAACATGACTCCATAGGAATGCCCAAAAAACACTATACTATAAAAATACAACGAGACCTCGGGACATTTGTATACTTGTATCCGGAGACACACACACACACACACACACACACACACACACACACACACACACACACACACACACACAAACACAGCAGCCTGACCATAAGCATATGGAAGCATGCAGGGTATCAACCAGAATTCGTTTTTTTCGTTTTTTTTGGGTTCAGCCAAAACTATTGGTCGGTAGATCTGGTCGATCGCGGTGTGGTTCTTCGGTTGGTTTGAAATGAGCGGAAAATAATAATATAAAAAACTGCCTGGGAATGGAATGTAGTCAGGATTTTAATGGCCATCAAAGACAGACAACACATATGATTCTAATGTAAAACGGATGTTTCTCTGGTGAGTATCTTGCGGCGGCTATGGCTACCGTGTTTGGGGTGTTATTCTGGTCTGCTGTTCAGTGATTGAGTCCTCATGAGTTTTCCTTTCTGGCTTCCGCATTATATTAATCTCTTACCCGTGACCCCATATGTATTAAAAACAAAAACAATGGTTCTCCTCACAGCTAGTGGCTGAGGTTATTGTCTTACAATGTGCAGTTTAACCTTTCAATTTTGTAACGTTTTATTCATATGAAGATGCTGAAACCAATGATTACAATTAATGAGAGCACTTAGATTATCGTATGTGTCAACAGCAGCGTTACTCTCAAAATTTCAAAATTTAATCACAAAGAATATTGCCCTAAACAATAACATAACTAAACAGCAATTAAACAGAAGGGTTCTCAGGTTTCAAAATGTCCCCAACAGATTGAAATGGATGTTTCAAGCGTTTTCAACACAAAGTGTCTTGCTTAACGTCATTCCTATTCCCTGAGATTCCCAGGACCTGAACTTCCTCCTGAGAAGAGTAGCTATGACCCTCTGTGACCCCTCCTGGGGGAGGCCAGCGGGCTACCGCCACAGTTATAAACTCATGGTCCACGCCTGTAATTAAAGCAGTAAATTACCGTAATGACGGTAGCGCGGTGTTAATGGTGACTTTATAGCGGTCAATAATCTTCAGGTGCTCCTTCCGGGCAAACATGGGGCCGAGATACTTTGACCGCTCTGTTTCCTCTTAACGCAGTTAGCTTACCGTTTTTTTATCTGACATTAGTTATTTGACCTGTAAAAAAATACAATTTGGGTGTTGTTTGAGCCTTCACTAGAGTGTGTTGTGTATATGGACGTGTCATGTAGTACCGTAGCCTTACGTCGTACGGTTGAAGTGTTTTGTTTTGTCGTTTAGGGTCTGTGTAAAATCAGAGACTCAAGCAGGACATTTTTACATGTTCTGCTTTCTGAGATGAAATGGATGAATACAAACAACTACCGGTAAATGCTTAGACCAGCCCATAAATACTGTCTAGCAATCAAAATGTTAAGCTAGGCCGTGGTTCAGACACACTAATGAGTCCTGCATTTGGTTGCTTTCACCGTTATATTAAACACAGTTTACCGTAAAGACTGTACCCAACAGTCCTTATGCTGTACATTCACCATAAGAACTGTTAGCTGGTGGGGCTAGCCTCTGTGAACCATGACATGCTACACTGAAGGCTGTGGCCTGGCGGACCTGACGCGGCCTGAAGACACGGTCTGACTTCATGGAAAGGTTGACCATGTTATCCTAAGTACGCTCGATGAAAAACCTTCATGTGAACAGACACACACACACACACACACCCACATACTGAATACGCGCAATATATGTTTATATATTGTGTTTTTTTTTACGGTATTTCTGTTGCTCATAGTTGCTATGGCGACGACATGGCCTTGCTTTAATTGGTCTAAAACAAACTCTTACAGAGTCATTTGAAAAATAATAATGATACAAATATAATTGTTTACTGTCATTCCCAGTGCTCGGACTAAACTATGTAATTGTTTACTCGAATACTACTAAAAGTGCATAAAAACTCAAGTCAGAATTATTGAGGGGCCTGAAGGTTATACAAATCAGAAACAGCTCTTCCTCCGTTCATCCTATATGTCTACAAGGACTCAGACAGTGCTTGAATCTGGAATCCTGTTGTGACCCATGGAGTGAATGGTTATAGAAACAATGTGATTTACAAATGATTGCTACACCGGGACGTCCAACACACCAGCAGCCTGGGACCCTGGGTGGGCCCCTATCGGACCTGGTCCTAGGGTTCCGAACAGAGGACCCAGATAGAGAGAGAGAGGGAGAGAGAGAGAGAGAGGGGGAGAGAGAGAGAGAGAGAGAGGGAGAGAGAGAGAGGGGGAGAGGGGTGCAAGGTGCGTTATGAGTCATTCATCTAGCAGAGATATGTAGATATTTGACAGACAGACAGACAGACAGACAGATAGATAGATAGATAGATAGATAACAGTACTGAGCGATTAGATTGTTTATGGCATTTTCTTGCCCATAAAGGAAAGAGAGAGAGACACAGCATAAGGACTGTGTGCCGAGGGGTGAGAGACCAAAACAAAGGCCGTCGGCCCCTCCTCTCTGGGATCATCTGGATGCAATTGTGTCGTTACAGATCCATGCTGTCTGAGCGTGTGGGGACGCTAAGCACACTACGGATAAAAAAATTAAAAAAATGGTTCAGAATGACTCTCTCCCTCTCTTTAGGCTCTTTCTTTTCAAGCAGGGCCCCCGACCGGCGTAGCCACACACAAGTTTTTTTTTTTGCGACAACAGGATATGAAGCTGCGCGGCCAATCGAGGCAGACTCGGCGTCTCGGTTGACCCATGACCCCTTCTCTCCGCGTGATTGGCCTGAGAGGGGTGACTCAACGCAGATGCAGACAAACACTTACCGTAACTCAAGTCCCCACTTCCAGTAACCCCTGCTTGTGATGTTTGCTTCTCTCTGTTTTAATAAGGGTGACCGATTCCAATTGTGTTCGGTCGGTATAGAAGAACCCTGCGAGACATAGTTATTTTGGCAAGGAAATGCTCACTATGTCTATAGGATAAAGCCACACAGATCATCAATTGTCCTTATTTACAAATAAGATAACCTTTTACAAAATAAAAATGTACAAATAAAATAAAACGTTGAGCAGCCTCACCTAGCACGCTGCTATTCAAAACCGTCGACCTCAACCACATTGTAAAAAAAACCCCAAGGGGAAATGCAAGGGCTTGCGTTGCATACTTATTGTCCTGAAATTAGTAGTCTTTTGGCAGACAAAATGATGCAATGAACATAACGATGGAGGTCCTTTGTCTCTTTCCATCATCGGTTAGGTAGTTATCCGACTAAGAGTCGTGATTTACCTGCCCTTAGCAACTAAGGGAAAACACAGTGATGCGGAGGTATGCATGCGTGCACAGACAAACACATGAAATCATCACGGAAAGTTTAATGATTAGATAATTATACCGTTTATATTCTAGCTTGTGTAAAAAGATCCAGAACATTAGCACGCGCGTGTGTGTGCGTGTGTGTATGTGTGTGTGCATGTGTGTGTGCGTGCTCGTGCAGGTATGTGTGTGTCCGTGTAACCAGGCCCATCTCAATCATTTAACAACTCATTTTCTTTTTGAACCTCCAAAAGGTGACAACCACTCATTGGCGCTGGCCTGGGAATCAACCCCACCCTGTTATTTTGGCTCTGCAGCGACTATAGCACTCCCCCTCCACGGCTCAGGTCACTCAACTACCAAACCCGGCAACTATAACTCAGCCCGCCTGTGGTCATTACTTAATCTGTCCCCAGAATCAAAGACTTCCACCGCATGCAAGACCAGTCGGTTCCCTGTGGTCTGCAGTTCAACATCCTCAATCTTTCTGCTAAAACCACTGTCCTGTACTGGTTAGGTCAAGAGTAAGCCCTTCTTTTTGTTTTTGTATGGCTTTAAACTGACGTGATGATCGTTAAGTCAGCAGGTTAGTGACACACTGAACGCTAGCTGGTGCTTAGCAATGCTCTTGAGTCGTGATGAGTCACGAAAAAACCATGTGACTCATCTGAGGTTTTCACGTCAGAGTTTATACATCTGAAGCTGCTTTTTAGTGTATATCTTTGGCATTTAATTTGTAAATCTTGTATTTCATTTGTGAAAGACTAATTATTTTTTATTTGAAGAGGAAGTTCTTACCAACGTTAAGACTTTACAATAGTTCATTTCTTTCATAAGCCCATGTTTTGCTTTGTTTTTAGTCAGTTATACATGAGAACAAATGTCCACTTTTAACATCCTCTCAGTCCACCTGTGTGGCAGACCAAGATGGCTGTCACAGAGTGTGTGGTGTATTTAGGCTACGGTCAGGCTACGGTGTATGGGCTAAGAACAGGCCTCCGTATCCACTTCCTCTCCAGCAGCTCCTACCGCCTCTGATTAACTACATCCTGATGAAGGCATCGGCCTGTGATGTGTGTGTGTGTGTGGGTGTGTGTGTGTGTGTGTGAGTAGTCCGGTCTGGTGTGGGACGATGGGATGACAGCTTTGATCTCACCATCACATCCCATGAACAGATACAGCTGGTTAGGGCAAACGTGTGTGTGTGTGTGTGTGTGTGTGCGGGGGGTGATGTTTAAGGGGTGAATGTGTCTATGTGTGTGTTCGTGTTTAGACCACGATGATGTATATGCGTGTGAGGGGTTGGGTGGTTGTGTGTGTGTGTGACAGTGACTAGTAGCCTTATAGTTCAAGTTAGTGCCCTATAAAGATCATTTGAAGTTTGGATGAGGCAGTTAAAAAAAAAGTAACTTCTAAGTATCCTAGAAAGTGGGATGATGCCACGTGCAGCCCTCCATCTGAAGGTTTAAACGTGCTCCAATGCCCCAAGTCAACGCTTGATGCCGTGAACGTTTCTCCATCGCACCATCACGGTGGGGTGTGTTTTCCTCTTTATTCATAATTTTTTGTTATTTGGTATTTGTCTTAGCTTGTTATCCATTTTTGTTTTGTTTAGATAAGACGTGGCTTATTCAGACATACATCTCTAGCTTCCTCTTTGCATGTGAGATGTATCTTCCAGATATATTGACTTGATATTTATGAAGTCACATCAGGCCTATCAGTTGAGTAACATAGTGTTAACGTTTAAAGGCTACACAAAGAATGATCGACATTGTTAAGTAGGAAATAAGGAAGGGTATAATAATAATGCCAATAATGGCCTAAACATTTTATGTTGTATAATATTAATGAAATAATCGATATTACGAATCAAGCAGATTAGAGCTGCACTCTGCATGTATAACAAACACGCACTTGTTGTATTTGCGTTACATACTAGGCCTACAGCCTTTGTCAAATCTGATAGATTTTTTTTAGGAGACATTTTATATATTTGTTTAGTTTTAGACTGATGGAACACACACAGTTATATCTGCGGTGAAACCTTCAGTTTGATGTTCAATATTTCCCCTTTTTTTGCACAGCACAAACACACTGAAAAAAAGTGGTCTTCACCACTTTTATGTTCACGGACCAGGCAAAGTATTAACGTTTTATTGATGGCAAGTTTAGTCCCATTTAATCATGTTATGCAATTTCATTCTAATGACAAAGTAACATAAGGACACACAGATGGCACAAAGGTTAAATTGAGTGCCTGTTAGTGTATGTCCATTTTATTGGGCCGCGTCATCCTTCAGCTGAGATGGGGGTGCAGAACTAGAGTGTCCCGCCAGAACTAGCTGTGCCTGTTACTATGTACTACGGAATTATTCGGCTTTGACATTTTTTTGCCAACAACCGAGATAAGAACACTACTTAACTGAATGTATAACAAAGGGCTTCTTGATTTAAGAACTTTTAACCCTGGAAATGTTACATACTTTACCCTTTAGTGACATCATATATATTTTGACAGTTTCAGACAGAAGGAAGACACTTAATTACATCCTCAGATGTATGACGTTTGACAATCAATTGGAAAGACTTGGTATAGGCCTACAGTACTTAATACATTGTATGCTATATATTATATTGACCGAACACAGGTACAGTATGTATCAAATACTATCATCATGACTGATCTTCACTTCAAGGCAAGCACTTGTATCTGCGCAAGCTGTGTCTATGTTCTGCAGACCTCAGGCCTTTCCAGTCATCTCTGCCGACCATCTTGGCTATTTCATCTTGCCTTTTACAAAAAATCTCACACTCATGGGGTCTCCTGCCTTATCTAGCATGTATGTGCGCTTGGCTCCCTTAACCCCCCCTGCAAGCCATGTTGTTGCCAACTGGGGTGTATCCAGTGAGAATAATTGTGCTCTATGGAGATTGGTGTGGTGGGAAAAATCCACTTGGTTTGTGTAGCTTTTCCCACGATATCATTAAAAAACCTCCCATGGCAAAGGTTCAATTATATGTATGTATGTTTTACCAAAAAGTATGTTTTACCAGAGTTCTGTTAAATAAAATGTAAGCCTCAAAGTTTAACGGAAAATTTTGGGGCGGGAGAAATGACGGAGCCACAAAACACTACCCCCGCTCGTGTTCCTGACCCCTGTTCGATGTATTTGTAGTCTTTACTCAACCCCACTGCTTTTGCAGTTCTGCATGTTAAGCTTGTGTTTCACACACTGGAACCCCAAACCAGACCAGAGTCACAAGCATTACAAGCCCACCTCTTTATCACCGGATACAGGGGTCTCGGCTGTGTTTTAAACACCCAACGCACGGCTCGGCATCAGTGTGTAGGAATGTGGAACGGTAGTGCACATTGCACAGAACAGAGAGCAACAGGGACAAGTGCTGCAGTGAACAGCCATTACTCGATTGGTTGTTCTCCGGCCTGGACTCATCGTTTTAGTACTTAAGCCCTAATTATTTATGCATATGGATTTTTGTAACCACTGGGCAGGAGAAGGAGAGACGACAAGTGGTCATGTGATCATTACTATAAGTTGGGCTTCTGCTCATGCAGGCTGATTGGAATAAATGAGATAGCAGTTTATTAAACGTTGTATTGGCGAATCTAGGCTGAAACATAAATGATCACATTCATCTGATCTTTCCCCACGATCCGCTAGCTGCCCGCCCCATAAGCAGGCCGTCAAAAAAACGCAGCTCTCTAGGCAGCCTACCGGTATTCTGAGATTGCACACAAAAAAATGTGTGCCTATCAGCCACTCCAAACCACTCAAAGCATAGAGACTCTTTTTTTGCTACAGAACCTTTAAGTCGCACCTTAAAGGTTGTATCAGCGATTCTATGCCAAAACCGCATCTCTGTAGGCAGCCTATGCTCTGAGATCGTACACAAAAACATATGGTATTAGTAAATACATGTTAGAATCGCTGATACAATTTTTTATGTATGATTACTGAATTAAGATGACATATTTCCACTTTTGAGAGTTACTGAGATATGAAGGTAAAACCAAATTGCATCAGTTAGAAGGTAATTTTGCATAGGCCTACATACTTTGCTTTGGTATATGTGAAATTGTATTCATCACAGCTGTATCAATTAATCAAGAATGAAGCCACAATAATTACGGGTTGGATGAGAACCTGAATGGAATTCATTTCACATCTGAATAGGATATTCCATTCAAGTGGTCGTCTATCATATCACTAAAAGTTATTTCTGAATGGAATAGAAAGAATAGCATATAGAATAATGATGTTTCTCCTGGCAATAGCTTATGAGGCCACAGACTAGTGGCTATACATTAGCTATATTTTAATGGCCGTGTTAACTGGTTCATGCTGTTGTTGTTGTTACCGCAAGCAGCTAAAGAACACATGCCAGAGATTAGCCTGCTTTCCTTATATAGCCCTAACCCCCCTCTTAGCCTAAAACCTGAGAGAGAGAGAGAGAGAGAGAGAGAGAGGGAGAAAGAGAGGCAGAAAAAGAGAAATAAAGTGAGAGCAAGGGAGAGAGGGAGGGACCAAGAGGAAAAAAAAACAGAGGGAGACAGACAGAGGGTGAGAGGGAGAGAAAACTAGAGTGAAAGACAGGCAGCTTTGAAAGATGATGAAAGAAGAAATCACATTAATGTGAGAAATCAACAATGTAAAGTTTAGGGCAGCATGAAGGGCAGTGAGCGGCACAGCGAGAGTGATAGAGAGATAGCCAGAGAGAGAGAGAGAGGGAGAAGGAGAGAGCGTGGCTGGTGGATTGGAAGAGGAAACCACAGGAGAAAAAAAAACCTCAGTGGCCAGAGCATCCATCATCCTCGTTTTACCGCGATGGGGAGAGACCAGTGACCTCACCAGCACATGTGCAGCCTCCTTGGGCTTTGGGCTGGGCTGGGCTGGGACAGGCCTGGGTGCCCAGGGATGGGCTGAGAAGGGTAGAGCCATAGAATTTAACTGGGAAGAAATGGCCTGCCCAGAGTGAATCCTCTTGGTAATTTGGGGTGATTTCTTTGGGGAGGCTTTGGGTTAGATGTTTGCTCTAACTAGCTAGAGGCATGGGACACAGTTGCTGTGATGTGAGGGAGAAGGAGGCCATGTTTACAGTGGGAGATAGTGAGGTAACCGGTCCGGTAACTTTTTGTTTGGCCCGGTGCTCCATCGTTAGCTCTGAAGATTTTTTGAGATCCTTTCATTCGGTTTTGCCGTACTCTGTTTTCACCCAAAATTCTAGTGAACATTCTTTGCACATCTCGTCACACAGAGCGCTTTGCAGCAGTTCATTTGTGGGTACAATTCATTTGGCAGTCTGTTCCTGTTTACTGATTTTGTAGAACTGTTTTATTTCAGAAAGATGACATGTACATTATGATACAGCAATCTCCTGTGACCCACATGGCATGCCACTCAAAATTGGGTTCCCGACCCCAAGGTTAGAAAACGAAAAAGAAAAATCCAGAGTAAGTTATTAAATATAACTTGATTGAAGATTTAAAGTTCTTGTACAAAGGAAGGTTCATGTCTGGAACTGGAAAAGCTGCAAAACTGGAAAAGCTGCAAAACATCTAAACGCTGCGTCAGTATTTATTCCCACGACACAATATTTAGGAATAGAGTTGGAGAAGAACATATTCTCATCAATAAAATTTGATACATTTTCATGAACGTTCGTTAGGGGCAACAACCCTAGACTAACCTTAATAGTCATGACGGTGAAACATTTTGGAAAAGAACTCAAAGAACTGGTGACTAAATTAAGGATTCTTAAAAAGTAGTAAAGGTTTGGAAGTTTGAGGTTCTTGTCAATACGAATATCATATGGCAAAATATTATTTGGCTCTTTTGAATATCCTACATTGGAGCAGAATCTCTTTTAGATTAGTCAGGTCATCCCTGAGAAATATATGTTTAAATTCACGTTAACAATGATGAATTAACAGCTGGTATACAGAATGTTCTGTCAAATCATTCTTGATCTAGCCTAAACCCAGTGTCTTCAAATTGGATTAACATCCATTACATCTAGTGTATATTCATTATATTGTACAAAATATTACATTTTGTTTTAATTAGTCATAAGAAGTGACATTTCTTACCTTTTTCGAAATGTTGCTTAGGATAAAAATAGTCCCTGTGTTATTTTAGTTCGAATCGTGATGTTGATTGCGAAATCATGTTGTTGAAGTGCAGTTAGAGACGATTACTGGAAAAGGGCAGAAGTGGTAATCCACTGTGATTTACTGTTCTGTCTGTTGCTCTATTTGAACAGGAATTATAACAGGCAAACAGGCTTAAGCAGTCACAAAAAAACATCTTCAGGCCCAGGCTTCAGGCGTTCTATTTAAATGTAACAGCAGCCAAATTAATGCTGCAGGTTAATTTCGGAGTATATTCTGTTAACCTCATCTGTTAAGCAGCACTCCACTTATAATTGGACAATTCCGAGAGTGCACTACTCATAATCTTTTGTTAGAAAGCCAGAATCCTGGGTGCAAGTGCCTGGGAATAAATGTACAGACTTTTTGGTGTCTAACATTACATGCCTAAATGGGTTGACTGAGGTAATTTAAATTTGGATCAAAAACGAATAGGGCGTGTAACTTGTGAGTTAGAATCAACTTTTAAGCAGGCGTCATATACCTCAAAATAAGCTGGCTGAGACAGAAGTACTTTGCAGACAGATGTTTTAAGCTCAATGCGATTTTGGTTTTCAGTCACTAAACATTCCATTAGTGAGGACCGGTTGGGGTCTCCATGGAAAAAGGGAAATCAGATATCCAGTTTGTGGTAATGAATACAAAGAAATTACTCGGTATTTCTAACCAATCACGCACAGTGTTTGTAATTGGCATCGTCTGAAGAGATTTTTGCAACAAAGTGCTGAAAAACAAGTTGGCCAAACTTCTGGATATGTTTGAATGTAGGCATTCCTTGCTAGCCTGGGTTCAGTGGACCAAAGTACATATACATAAACATATATGCCTCAGAGATGAAGGCTTCTTCTGCATTTACTGAAAGTAATCCCCACTACCGGTTCAAACCTTTTAAGGTTGAAATGGTTCATGGTGTTCAACCCCTCCATTGGTATGATCATTTCAATAGAAATATTTGTCCATAATCCTGATGTTAGAACCTTCCGTCGTTCCGCGCTTTGTTGCTACATTGGAACAAAGCTAAAGCTGAGCCCACCTGTAATGAACTGAGTTTATATGAAAGCCTCGTTCACGCCTCCCCAACTTTCCAGAGATGAGATCAGGTCTTTTTGAAGAATCTGTATCATATTGTCTTCCTGTGATCTTTGTTTGCCATGTGTAAGCTTGTGTTGTGTTTTGTGGTTTTGTGATGCCAAGGTTTTCTCCTTTGACACAAAAGGTCTACATCTTTTTTTTCTTTCGACAGATTAGCGTGCTTTCATTTCATCATTATCATGTAGGTCATGAAGACCTACAATATGCCCTACATTTAAGGTCAGAATTACTCTTCTGACCTTAAATGCCTCTTTACTCCTTGGTGTCAACAACCTGCTTTTTCGCCCATAGACTTTTCTTTTTTCCACCATAGTCCTACTGTATTTAGATTTTCATCTCCTTGTCAATCCCTTCTCTACCTCCCGTTCCCCTTCATCGCCACCCATCCGTCAATCTTTGTGAGATCTTCCTCCACTTCTACAGTAGGCTATCTGCTTATTCTTCTTCTGCTGGTTCTCCAGCAGGGCTTTTCTCTGTGCGGGAATTGGGGAAGTCCCCCCACCAGGATTAACATTAACCCCTGGAACCCACAAGCCAACCACAGCAGCTCTGGCCTACCGGCTACCACATGAGAGGATCTGACTATGTGTGTGTGTGTGTGTGTGTGTGTGTGTGTGTGTGAGAGAGAGAGAGCGTGTGTGTGTGTCTGTGTAGGGTAAGGGATGAGATACGGACTGTTCTTTGATCGGGGTTTGGCGAAAAAAGACGACAAGGGAATATGGGAGGTTTTATAAAATAAAAAAAAACCTGCCATATTTGCACACCGTCTCCAGCACGACCCCACGAGTGCAGGAACGCCGAAACCAGCGGGATGGCTCCCTCCTAGGCTGAGATACGGACCGTTCTTTGATCAGGGTTCGGCAAAAAAAGACGACAGGGGTAGGCCTACCCCTTTGTGTTTTTTGGTTTCGGGCAAAAAAGATAAAAACCTCCCATATTCGCACAGTCTCCAGCACGACCCCACGAGTGCAGGAACGGCGGTGCATTCGGCAGTACATCCGTCTTTAATTCCAAAAGGACAGAGTTGAAGTGGCTCGGCTACGCTTTACGACTTTCAGCCTGTAGAGATTCTCAGTTTTAGCCCAAATGTCAACAGTTGACAACTGTAGGCCACGTTGAGCAAGATATCGCTAACTGTTACATAATAACACGTGTTCTCTGCGAGGCGTTTTAATGAAAGGCATCTACTAAATGATTCATCAGTTTGTAAATAGCTCACTAAACTATCAAACACAGGTCAGCTGGATTATGCTTGTAATGGATTTCCACCACATCAGGAAGATGGCAAAATAGCACGACAACATTTTACCAGCCATGTAATTAACACTAATTGTTTCTTGAGAAAAAAAACCCACTTCATACCACAACCATAATATCATGTCACCTTCACACAAAGAGCCATTGTTACTCACCACTACCCGAGGCTGAGAAACCAAACAGCTACATTGCTCGCTTCAAAAACAGACAAAAGACAAATAATAGCACTTTGATCAAAACTCAAATGTCAGATTTTCCAATTGTAAATGACATCATGTCTGTTCAAGGCAAGGCAACTTTATTTGTATAGCACAATTCAGCAGCAAGGGAATTCATTATGCTTTACATACATAAAAGCATTAAAATACAATAAAAGCATAGCAAAACAAAACTAAAATAACACATTACACAACGCATTAAAAGCATTGAAATTTAAATACAAGCATAAAAAGGAAATTAAAACAAGTTAAGATAAGCTTAAGGGAAGGCA
>JAOPJJ010000080.1:13137677-13160152 GCA_027122795.1 Enchelyopus cimbrius | reverse complement strand
CCCCCCCCCCCGCCGGGCGGGCGCCGGGCGGGGCGCCCGGGCCGGCCCGGGGCCCGGCCGGAGGTAACGGCACTGGATCGGTGGTGGTCGGGAAGAAGAAGGGGGGATGAGGAGGAGGGCGAGGGATGGAGTGCGTCGGAGGGGTTGGTAGGTTGGGGTGGGGGTGGGTGGGGGTAGGAAGGCCCATCTGCCAGTGTGTGTGTGTGTGTGTGTTTGCATGTGTGTGTGTAGGTGTGTGTGTGTGTGTGTGTGTTTGCATGTGTGTGTGTAGGTGTGTGTGTGTGTTTGCATGTGTGAGTGTGTGTATGTGCAGGTGTGTGTGTGTAGGTGTGTGTGTTTGCAAGTGTGTGTGTGTGTGTGCATGTGTGTGTAGGTGTGTATGTGCGTGTGTGTGTGTAAGTGTGTGCGTGCGTTTGCATGTGGCGCAGGTTTTTTTTCTTAATGCTGTTTGAAGTCACCGAGGTGAACAGCGCTCTGTGACAGGACCTTAAGGCATCAGACTTCACATCCTGCTCCCCCGCCCCCATCCATTAATTGCCCCTCTCTTTTTTTCTCTGAACACAAATGTATTTCATAAGTATATATAAGTTGCCGTATTTGTCACACACACACACACACACACACACACACACACACACACACACACACACACACACACACACACCAAGGTACAGTGACATTTTACCTGCATTTGATCAAATTGATTGGTCAACTGCAAACACTGTGCAGGGCAGCAGCGGTGCCTCGCCAGGGGAGCTAGGTGCCTTGGGGTTAGGTGCCTTGCTCAAGGGCACTTCAGCCGTGGATATTGAGAGGGGGAAAGTCACCCTCCCCACCCACATTTTTTCTCCCTCTGGTCCTGGGGACCGAACCCACAAGCCGCCGAGCTCAAGCCCGGCTCCCTCGCCATTAGGCCACGGCTGCCCCGTGTTATATTGTATGTTGTTGTTATATTGTTATCAGTGACCTGAAATGTCATTTTGTGAGGACAGGAGGCCGAAACAAAGAGGAAATAGGACTTCATTCATATACTATGCATAATATGCGTTCATATACATCCACATCATATACATCCACAGTATTGGTGGAAACCAAATGAGAGAGAGGCGTGCCACGTGTTGCCTGTTCCTTTTGAAAATCTACCTGCACCAGCTCAATGAAATGCAGCATTACAGAAACAATGGTGTGATACGCATTGGTATTTTAAAGTGTCAAGAAGACTACATTGCTTATGGGCACCACTTGCCAGGACTTGGTGATTCCCATCTAAAAAGTTCTGGATTCAAACCACAATCTACTCATTTTCGCTGTAGCCATCCTTTGGCAAGATGCCCATACTCCTAGTTGATCATGTTTGTAATGTCTAAATAGAGATATATAAAGATAGACAGACAAACAGACAGACAGACAGACAGACAGATAGATAGATAGATAGATAGATAGATTGATAGATAGATAGATAGATAGATAGATAGATAGATAGATAGATAGATAGATAGATAGATAGATAGATAGATAGATAGATACTATTTAGAGATAAACATAAAGTTATATAATGTATGTATAAATGTAAAACAGCGACTGGCTTTAAAGTTTGATCATATAAATACTGCCATGATAATATAGTGTTGTGTTTGTTTTCAGTAAATTCCTGACATTATTCTATTTTTCAGATTACAGGTTTTTACGAGAGGAGATCACATGGGGTCACGCATTCTGTTTGAAGACGTGAGACATGAGCACATACAGAGCAGGAAAGTACAAGGCCACTTTTACTTTCAAACTTCAAACTTGCCAAGGTCCTCCAAGGTCACCGACCAGTCTGTGAAGGGGCTAAACACAGGATTTAACCGTCTCCCAGCCTTATTCACTGCAAATATAATCCCCCCTGAGTTAAGGGAGTCACTTTGATGCCTTCAAGTTGCTTGCAACTTAAACGAGCGACCATGAGGTCAGAAAGATCAAAGAGTTTTGTCTTTTTAAATAGGTTAGGCTATAGCCTCTAGGTTGTAAACCTAGCAAATAATAAGCTAAATAGTAAGGCCATTGGCTGTTACAGTAGCTGATATTTAAGTGGACCTTAAAATAGGAAGTGAAGGTTAATGAATGCATTCTGTGCCCACTCTTCACAATGGCACAATGCCAAATTTACAAAATTAAAAGTTAAAATTATTTCGACAACCCCACTTTTTTCTTTGACAGTTACATATATTTTTGAAAGTTTCAATATTTTCGACTTGATTAATCCATTTCTCTTTATAAATCTCTCTATGTTCTCCTTAGCAAGCATTGTGCCTATGAGTTATGGCTTCCTGCAACGTGCAGTAAAATAAACTTTACTCGTCTTTGTTTCAACTTTTCGGCTAGCCACTTTGCCTTCATTGTCTTGTCTTCAACCTAAGGTACAACCCACCCACTAATGGCTTTTCTCACCAAAAAATCCCTAACCGCTGCCAAACAGATTCCTGGCAACAACAGAAAATCATTAATCATTCTCATTGACTCAATACTAAACTCTATAGACTTCATTATGTTGGAATGGAAATCGCTTTCAGTAATATCTTTAAGTTTAAGCAATATCAAACATCTTTAAGTTTAAGCAATATCAAACATTTAACACAGAGGCTTATACCTAGTTCCGTTCCTGGTAATAAACAGTTCACACATTCATCTAACATGTCTTCATAACACTGATGACTCATTGTATTGGAAAACATTTGATCTTTAAGATAGGGACCAAAGTTTCACTTCACAGGGCTTTGGGTAAGGGGATTTCTAACAATGCTGTCCTGTGAAGCCATTTGCGAGTGTAACTGTGTTTAGAGCACAAAAAGAAGGACATATCTTGGTCATCCATTTAAAATGTTCAAATATGAATGAAAAATTAAAAATAACCTTTATCAGCAGAGAAATTTAAAAGTCAAGTGTGAATGCTCACTTCGCAAAATGCGACAAGGCGTTAACTAAATCAGGCCTACCCAAACCATAGGTGTGAAAGTGCCCTAAGACAGTTGGCCAGGGGCTGTCTAGCTTTGCTGGGTCACACCATCGCTCCCTCCCTCCACATTCAGTGTTTTGTCTGCATAATCAAGGAAACCAGAAGTAAACTGATGGAGAGATACAGGCCCAAATTACACAGGAGGAAGCAACGAACAATGAGCAATTTACGACTGCTCGCTTGTCTGTGCAGCGCTTTGGTTGCTGGAAGCTATCGCGGCTTATCTCTGTCATTTACGTCTCTCTGTCCTATCCCCCCACCCCACCCCAGAGCAGTGGCGGAGCCAGAATATTTGTATAGGGGTGCCCAGGCTGGCCCCACTCCGCCCGGTCATGGATCCAGCCTGGCCACTCCCACTCCATCATGGTCCCAGCCACACAATAAGTTTGTTCGTAGCGGTGGCCAGCATTGTGGCCGAAGTTTGACCATTGGTGGTCACAACCACCCCTGGCCACCATGTGGCACCGCCAGTGCCCCAGAGGTGCCCAGGGAGGAGCAGAAATGGGTTGGCTCAAAGCGTTAGCCTTGGAAATGCTAACTCAGAAGACTTTTAGGTATGCCACATAGTTAGCATATCTCTACATTTGAATGATTTTGACGGGTAAATGGGGCAAATTATATATATATATAGAATTTTATCTTAATGATCGAATGTCCACACAACCAACCTGAAAAAGCTAATTGTTCGATCATGGACAAATGTCAGAGAAAACAAGGCACAAAACTCCTTCTCCTTTCCTCCTTGACAGATAACTAAGTAACTCCTTAATACTCAAGTTGGTGAGTCATATGACCGATAAAGAACGATACATTTAGAAGTGAATAATAGAGTGTAGGTAGGCCTCATCTGACAATTGATGGAGGAAGCACTGAGGCGGTAAACCTGAACATGAATGTTCCATATTTTGCATGTTGTTATACAGGAATCCAAGAGTGCAGAAAGTAAACAAACAAGTTCTGCCTACAACATGCACCCTTTTGATTCCAAGCCATCCTAAGAAGTGTACATGTTTTGCACTTTGACCTTTACTTTCTATGTGACTTGTTGTTTCTGAGTTTGGGAAGAATCTGCTCCAACATACATTTTTCAGCGTCTTAATAACATGAAGATGGCCATCGGTTTGAGGTACATCCTTAGTGCCTCTGGTGATACACGTCAGGCCATGGATAACCGATATTGCTGACACTTTCAGAACTGAGCAGCAAACACTTAGCCACAAAAACTTGACCATGCTTTGATGGCGACTGCTGCATAAATCATCAAGTGGAATCGTACATAGTCTACCGTTTCCAAGTTGTTGCTGTTGGGTCACCATCAATAGATATTGTTCACATTGGATTAGCGATTGAGATCACATAAGCTGTGTTTCTCGGGCTTGTGCAATGAGGTATATCCATGGTATTAAGAAAAACAGCAAACAAACATGTACACCATTCATGGCAGTGGAAGTTCACTTGACGAAAAAGGTCATAGCTCTGTCATCAGCGCCCCCGCTCTATCATTCATCGTTAAACACACTGATGGTGTAAGAACGAATCAAGGCACAACATTCCATGGGCCCTTCTGAACTGAACTCATTCATTTACCTTTTTCCCATTATACTACTCTGGCTCGGCTTGACTCGGTTTTTGACGCCGTGCGATGCAGCAGGGATTTGCGTCTCCATAACAACAGGGCTCGCCGCTTGACGGTGTTCCTCTGACTGATGACGCACTCTGCATCGATTACTTACAAACACAACGCACACGTTTTGTAGCGTGTTTAGTTTTAAATGATAGCCTATTGTAACTGCTACTGTTAAATTGTATTTATTAGTATAAGAAACATTCAATATTTTTGGTCTGTTTGAGGGGGAGGGAACTGCCCCAACTTTATCTACGTTGACCAATCAGTATGACGTTCAATAGGCCTGTACCCCCTTTTCCCCGAATGTCACACGATGTCCTTGATATAACGAGTGACATGTCTTACATTTCTTTAGACCTAGACTGATATGAAAGACTCTGATATTCAGCACAACAATCACTGCTCTGCAATTCCATGTAAACTTTCATAACCCTTTTACATTAGGATCATATAGTTCTATGAATGAATGAATAGTTACAAATCAAGCTTCTGCATGCATGGCGATGCATTTCAGACTTAAGAACGCACACGTTATTGTAATGTTATCGGTCTATATTTGTACAATTTGTGAGGTAAGTTCTCAGATGAGCCTTGGCACAGCATAGCTAGTTTAATGGGGAATGAAAACAAAATTCAGAGCACCATGGTTTGACTCGGTGTGGCCAAAAGGGCCAAAGGAAACTTTTCCAGTGAATCATTTAATTTCATTGATAAACAGTGAGACCTACTGGGAGGGAAAAGGGATATTTATGAGTTTTGTCGAGGGAACCCCATAGGCCCAAAGAAGTTCAATACCAGGCTTTGGGACTCTGGAGTGATAGGCTCTATTGTGGATCTTGCCAACAAAATCAAAGTGTGTTATTCGTTGTGGGACTTGATCACTGGCCCTCAGGCCCTAAGTACACCCACTCTACAGCTGTTTATTTCTTCAGAGCCGTTTACAGTGGAAGCTTTTGTAAAATCTACAATAGCTCTCTTCTCCATCCATCCAGCCATGCATGTCATTTCTTAACACACATATTCTTTGTCAATGCGCATATATTAAATGAAGTGCTAACATATAACGTACTGCAGTTAAATATTTTTGTTGTTGGTTTGTTAGTTAATTTGGTAAACAACAGCACTCTGAATAAAACAGAGAAAACAATATAATTTGGCCTTTTAAATGTGTTTTCGAATGAGCTGGTAAACCTCATCAAATCCTTTAATGTGGCTTTAAAATACATGGGGGGAATGAGTAAGATCCCAACATGGCAGGGGAAACTTGTTTAGTACAGAAAATAATAAAGGGAGAGTGGAACAAATATTGAACAAAAAAGGCTCAGGCATGTCGAGACACACGCATAAGCGTGCACTCACAGAGAACGCTCACACACGGAGCGTCAAGTGATTTATGTCTGTGCTCACTTGCAAAGAAACGTGGGGTGCAACAAACTCCTCAGGACATTTTGGCAGTTACCGTAACTAATAAAGTGTCATTTTACGGATGGTGCTCCTACTGTATAATCACAAGCCCAGCCCCAGACTAAACAACCCATCCCCCTCATCCCAAAAAAACAAACAAACTACCTTTTTTTGCTCCCTTCCCCTCCCCCCATACCTCCCCCACACTCACGCTCCCAACTCTCTTTCTTACCTGCCTCCCGACTCTGTTATTGTGCAGCCTCATGCGCGAGTGGATGTCCTTGTAGGTCTCGCGGGCGTCCAGGAAGTCCTGGGAGAATTTCTCCCCGAACTCCACGTCGGGGCTGCAGCCGCCCCACTCCCAGGAGTCCTGGGGTCCGGGCAGCTCGGCGGGGAAGTGCTCCATGACGCCGTGCACCATGCCCTTGCCCCGGTGGATGGCCTCCATCTGCAGGTGGTGCAGCTTGATACGGAAGGCCTCCTCATCGCCGCGGCGCTTCTCGTCGCAGCCGCACGCCTTCAGCTTGCCCATGGAGCAGGCGTTGGCCACAGCGTGCACCACGCCCGCCGCCGCGATGGCATAGGCGAAGGCGCTCTCACGGAAGCCTGCAATGTGTGTGTGTGTGTGTGGGGGGGGGGATGTAAGACGGAGAATGAATGCCGGTGATGGAATAGAAATCCCTTTATTTGTGGGAAATGTCACATGTAAATGGTAAATAGACTGTATTTATATAGCGCTTTTCTAGGTTGTACACAAAGCGCTTTACAATGAAATACCTCACATTCACCCATTTATACACCGACAGCGGGTTAAACCATGCAAGGCGACAACTAGCAGGTGTCTTATTCAGGGACGCCTGAACGCTCAAGCTAGGATGAGGCGGGGGTTCTAACTAGCGAACCCACGCCTCCTCCTTCCGTTACTGAACAAGCCGCTCTGCCCCCTGAGCTACTGCTGCCCCTGTAAGAAAGGAGTGACAGTTATTACATCAAATGGGTGAGCTATGATTTTAGAAAATGGGGATGGACGATCTAGGGAGGGGCAGGATAGTCCAGTCTTGGTTCGGGTGTTGGGCTGGCATTCGAAAGGGTCTTTGGTTCAAACACCATCGATGAAGGTTCGATCTCAATCTGAATCTGCAGTCAAAATTCTATGGGATGTCTGCAAATATCTGAAGTCAACAAAGTTGTTAATACCATATATTTTTGCACTCTTTCAGTGAAGAGCGCAAAACGATGGTGCATGATAAAAAAAAAGCCAAAAAAACACAAGTCCAGTTTACTTTAACAAAAAAGTGGTGGTATTCTAAAGGAGAAATGCATTACAGTTGTGGTAGTTCTTCCTGTATTTATCCTATATTAACGGCAGACGTAGCATAAACAACCTCCTCTTGCCTTATAAAGTGTCCCAAGTTAGCTAACTGCTAACTTTGTTCCCAAACCCGAAATCTTGACTCAGTTTAACAACCCTGGCAGGGGAAAAGTGAAAAGTACATTGACTCAATTATTTCTTTAAAGTCTTTTATGTAGACATCCCTTTTTTGCTTAATTGGCTTTTAAAAGCTGGTTCACATGCAGTGTTTCCTACAATAGTGTTATACAATAGGTTAGTCCAGTTTGTAAAATTAGGCATATACAAACAGTGCTAAAGTGTGGATGTAGGAAGGAACATCGAGGACAACAGTGAATTGATTGCCTTACACTTCCATGCAGCATCTCTGAGGAGCATCGGAAAGTGAACAGACCTCTCCCATCAGAGGACTCTGTGACCTCACGCTCATAAAAAGGCCATGGTCTCCTTCTGCCTTCACCACCATGCAAAGAGAACCACCAAACCAAAAGTATGTTAGCTGTTTCTTGAATGTGTATAAACATAAATGTCTTTACACAATACAATTAGCAGCTAGCTACAACTCTCTATTTTTGCAGTGCTGCTTAAGATTTTTATTGGACCTGATTTTTTAATCTTAGCAGTTACACAACAGCACAAGCCGTGGTGATGAAAACAGGTAATGTCAGATACAGTCTTTACCTCTATATTGAAAATTGTTGCTGGTCCAAAGTGTTAAGCTAGTTTGGTAGCATGGCTCTGGTTGGCTTTTCTCTATCTATGATCAGCGAACATCACAGTATGGCTGACTCAACGTGTATTTGGAAACCTATTCTTAACCAAATCCCCACAGGAGCATTGCTCTTCTCTTCATTTCTTCGACTGTATAATACGTGCCTGTATGAGATGAAGATTTTAACGGCAATGTACATGTTTGAGGCTAACATTTGGTTTAGTTCGGTGTTTGCTTTAGGTTATTGTTAGGTTCTTGTTTCATAACTCCAACGATATGGTTTAGGGTAGGAGCACAGAAGCGTACGGACAATGACAATGTGCAAGTTAATACAAGCAATAGCTTATCCTTTCATCTTCAGTTGGTAATTAAATTCCACTTCCAATTATTCCAACACCTATTTTTATCTGTATTAAGACATCTGTAATTGTGACACACATGCAACCTTAACCGCACACCCGTACACACGCACACACGCACGTATCAACATGCACACATCCACATGGACAGGTGCAAATACTACAAAGAGCACCTAAGTACACGGGGAATCGCATTTTCCCTAACTGTATATTTCTAATTGGAACTCAGTTCAGTGAGTTTAAGCATGTTCCCCTTGAGGTTCTTGAAAACAAGACACACTCGTTTACTGGCTTAGAAAATAGGGAAGATTATAATGGAAACTTGTAAAGAACACATAAGAAGAAACCACTTAAGCTTTATAGCTCACCGGTCGCAGGGGGAAGTGATGCGGGCAGATACAATGGTTGAAATGCTATTCCTTCCTTTCAGGAGGGCATACTCCAGCTACCTTGGTACTCCTATAGAATCTTTCCACCTTCTTCTTCACAAAAGTGCAATGTATACATTTGAAAACACCCACTGTGAGACAAATATACAAGACACAATACCGGTCATTTTTTTCCTATGTGATATATTTCGATCAGTTATTGATCAGTCCAAAACATATGTCTCTAGCATCCCCAAACCTGCTTCATGCCCTTCAAAGACATACTCTCCTTTTACACAGTGGTGTCTGCTGGAAAGTGAGTTGGCCACCGCAAAGTGAAGGACAAAAGACTTGTTTAGGAGTTTGAGGGGTTGTCTTACACTTTTCTTACACTCCCTTTCCAAAAAAATAAAGTTGCTTGAATAATTCATAAGAACAAACAAACACGCGTCTGTGATATGTGTATCTATAGGAAAGTGAAAGGTGGATGTGTGTGTGTGTGTGTGTGTGTGTGTGTGTGCGCGTGTGCATCATCATATGCATGTATGTGTGATATGCGTGTCTATAGGTTATATACTTATGTGTGGGTTTGTGTGTGTGTACTTGTGTGCGTGTCAGTATGGGTTTGGGGGTGGGGTTAGAGGAACGGCACTTATGCACAGCCTTGAGCCTCATGTGTGGAGGGGGGGGACTATTTTAGCTCCAGCCGTCACCCGGCAGCAGGCGGCGGACCGGCCCGGAAGGCCAGGGAACAAATCAATCTTACAAATAATTTACCGGTCACGGCACGCCCGGCTGAGCTGATGGCTGAGGAAGTGGCAAAATGGATGAAAGATTCAAAGGAAACTGTCACTTTGTGTTACAGAAACCCACTAAACAGGTTTTCTGCATTTGCCGCAGAGAGTTGGGAAAGTGCTGAGAGCAAATTCACAAGCACTTGCACCGGCACAGGGAGCAGATGCATTAGGGAGCGAAGCCCTGGCGAGGGGACAGAGAGCTAAGGCATATCAAGGAGGAGAAGAGGAAGGAAGAGCTCGGGAGAGTGACAGAGAGAGAGAGAGAAAGAGAGAGAGAGAGAGAGAGAGAGGGAGAGAGAGGGAGATAGATCTCTGACTTTAGCCTACTTTTTAATGCGGGCTAAACGGGATTGAACATAAAAGTTGGGCATCAACATGGCGATAAGTGGTCCCGGGCCACACAAGACCCACCTGTAGTAAAATGAGATACCCAAACAAAGACGCACAAGAGGTCAAGGTTACCTGCCATGCTTGGAGCTATTCATAGGAAAGCAAAGCGTGGGTTTGAGAGAATGTTGATTGATTCCTATCACAATAGAACGCCCTTGAGTACGTGGTCACGGGCCGGCCACCCAAAGAGAATTGAATACACTGACTGTTTAAGAGGTTTAAGGGCCTTAAACAATCTTAATTGAGTCAAGGTATAAAGTTGAATAGACTGGTAATATCCACGCTTCAACGAAATTGTAAAGAAAAAAACGGATGCACTTAAAAGTAATGAAAAGCTTAACACCACATTCATACGCTTGCACGAGGCAACGCCGGGAACATGGCGTATTAATCTGTGGGCGCATCTTGGAACTATTGTCGAAGAGAACACACGCATAGCAAGTTGTACAGTTTCTTTTTCTTGTTGTTTATATCAAAGGTTAAGAGTTTCAGCACCCGGGGCAAAACAGAGAACCCAGACACCCAACTGCCTTCGTAAATAATGACAAACAGCTTTCAAGTGACTCAGCTACGCGTGAAAGTTGGAAAAGAGTTGTGTGGGGAGACGGATAAACATATAGCGATACAGCAGTGTTGTGTAAAGTAAACCCCAGAGATTACGGTAAATAAACATTCAGGTGAGTGTCAGGGAAATCAAATGTGACAGTGTATATCCCAAGGTGAGATGAATTACCGTGAGGGCAGAGTCTCCCATGGATAATGTTTTTGGCTACATTCCCCCAAAACCGTGATGCCTTTATTGCATTTAAGAAGTAGTGAAATCACTTTGTCATGAGGAGGATATGATGAGGATATCTCAAATAAGTCCCAACTGCCATAAAACAACCAACAGATCAATCAAATGTCCAACCAAAATATGTATCCAACCAAATTACATAACAATGGAAATCCCCCGAAATAGATGGTTTGCTGCCTATTTCTGTAAAAAAAAGCAGCAAAAACCAAACTGTCTGTTTGATGTATTTTTTGGACAAGCAAGAATTCCTCACATTAGCAGTTTTCACAGCTCAAGTAGCTCATTGGAAGCCTAGCCACGAGGTGCTTTTACCTGGTGGCTAGACATTGGAAGGTCAACTCCAAATAAACTTGTCGTCAGAACTACAGATGATTTATTTTCTCTGCTACATGTGTTATAATAACAGGCTTCAACCAAACCATTAAGACCACCAAACCTTCTCAAGAGAAAATATTCCTGCTTCCCTCGCCTGATCTGAAAGTGAGGCAAGTTCAACTGTTTGGAATCACCTGTTGCATGCTCTTTGTCCAGGTGCAGCTAGTGGGGGTCTTCTAAGAACAGCTGTTGTTCACAGTAAATAACCCAAGATGAGTCCATCTGAAGGATAAGGGCGGCTCTGAAGATCCTCTTTCATCCATTGTGGTTGACTTGAGAAGCTCCGAAAGCACTACAAAGCGCTGGGAGGAAACCGATCTGCGCCATAGGTTTAACGGTCTCAAGGTGACTAGGCGCTTTTGAACTGCGCGGCTCCTTTTGTGTGCAGGCCATTAAATGACTGGGTTTGGGGGGGGGGAGAAAACAGTATCCTAGCGGTTTCTTGTATTGTCACTGGGAGTATGCAAGTCATTGACAGATACCCTTTAACCATTATGGCCAGGCTGACAATATGGAGGGATATGTATCTGATGGGTAACTGAACTCTTTCGCAGAGCCTTCAAACCGGGGTGTGGTGGACGTTATTTTTGTTTAGGGGGGCCCGCCTGCTGTGTATGGTTACATGGGACCCACCTCTACCTGTTACAGGGGGCTTAGTAATGTGAGGGGCAAGGTGATTGTGTATTGATTGCACCATGCCAACACAAGTTGTTTTAAGTTGGGGTTTTACTTTTTTTTACCAAGATCAGTAAAATCGTACTGATTCTGATTGTAGAAATTGACTAAATGCAAATTATTAACTAGTTGCCAGAAAAAAAGTATTATTAACAGGGAAAGTTCTGTCTCCTGCTAATCTGCCATGAGTCACACACCCTGCCTTGATTCAGAATCCCCCAAAACAATGTGCAAGAAAACAGATATAAACCCCCCTGGCCATCTCAACCTACCTCGTTTGAACACCACGCTGTCATAGGGGATCTTGTTTCGTGTTTCCAAGCTGGAACAGTTCCAGCGGTGACCTCTGAACTGGTGCTGGCACTCGTGGATGGCAATCTGGATGCCCTGGATGGCGGAGGCCGTCACGTCCGGGTTGCGCATGCACACGTCCTGCTGGCGGCGGTTCAGGCCAGACAGCGTCAGACACACCGTGTTGGCGTTGAGGATGGGGTCGATGTTGGGCAGCTTCAGGCCGAGGATCTCGTTGGAGTCTACCACTCTGCACGCGGGTGAAGGGGAGGCAGGACGAACCATTAAGAAACAAACAGAAGTATCTTGAGTATTTTTTTCTTAGTTTTTTTTAAATAAAATATATATGATCAAAATAATAAATATATATAACCTGGCAAATAATATATATATAATTTTTTTTATTTTTTGGGGTTCTCCCAATTGAAGTCAATACAAGCAGTTGTATTGACTTTGCTTCTTTAAATTGCGATCTTCTCGAGGGCTTCCATGCGAGATATCCAGCAGCTCGGTTTCCTAACGGCCCTCGTGGCTTTACCAAGTTACATAACCTAATGATTGGCAGACAAGGGGTCTGGAGAACATGAACACATGATGTAATGAGTGTAGTACAACAAGGTTCCTCTGAAAAAACAGCTGGTATTGTGACAATGATTGTTTTTATAGCCATTGTTAACTATACAACAACAAGGAGGTTTTTTTTGTTTGTTAATGACATCCCAGGTCAGTATTCCTGCATATCAAAGCCGTTGCACCCGAATGCACCTGGCCATAGAAGCCTGCAAACATTAAAAGCTGGAGGCGTCCCACCATGGGCGTCTTAGTGAATTCGTAAACAACATTTATTGATGGCCAATAAACACTACAAATTGAATGTGATAGAATTGCAGCTGCTTTCACCCTAGATGATCTGCATCAGTTTGCAAATCAACCACGAGAAACCTGTTCACTTCAGGGAACGCAGCGAGTCGTACTTTACGTCCGGTCGTTGTGTGTTTGATGAAAACAGAAAAAACACATGGGTACTTCTGTTGCACATCAATCGTGCCAACAACAGTCATTCGGCTGTCAACGGCCTCGGAGCTCTGCTATACTTCGTGGGGAAACAGTAACTTCACAGACAAAACAGTTACACGAAAAACACTGGCCAGTGGCTACACTGATGATGGGGTAGAGCAGGGGGAAAAAAGGTTGACCTGTTACGTTACTTTTGATTGTTGTTGTGCACAACAGCACATTGACACACAGAAAATATATTACCCACATGCAGATATACAATCAACGCACGCAGAATATAAAATCAGTGAATCTGCATTGCTGTACACATTGCGTGCACAAACGCACACACACTGACATACACACAATGCAAATGCATATATGGACACACATAAACACACACACTACCAACACACACACATACACACACTACCAACACAAAAACACACACACGTCCAATACATGTGTCGCCAGTGCATTATGGAAACATGCCCTACCATGAATTAACATTTTCTTCATTTTCAAGGCTGTGCCCCGACGTTTTGACAGGTATTTAATTTTTAACATTCCTCTCCTTTGTAATTGGGGCCCTGTTCCTACCTGTTGCAATCCCTGCTTTTGTGAAATACTGGTTGCATCCAGTATTTTTGCATGAGATTTTACAACTTATTCATTTCAATTTGTATTTTGTTTCTTTCTTCTTCTTTTCATTTTTTCCCTGGATACTTTTTTATGTTGTCCTTTTTTAAATATAAGATGTTCAGTAATCTGCGATGGTTGGATCTTTCTATTATTCAATATCGCACGACTATCAGATAGGCCTCCATGAGATAGACCCCTTCTGTGGTCATCTGAACTTTGCAGATGACAACACGAGGTGTCATCCCATAACCTCCAATATGCAAGTAGGCTATATGTATTGCATGATATAATCCTGAATCATTTAAATGACTCGCCGTGCGTAACGCAAACACAATGTGCCTTTTTGTATTCATTATTAATCATTACTACGGATCCCTTTAAAAGTCTTCAGAGAAGTTTTGAAAAGCTGCCATTCGTATAATTTGATTAAAGTTTGGCTTGTTCTAAGGTTCAACTCACCCCTTATCCAAAAGACAAATTAGAAAAGCGCACGTCAGTCTGATGAAAAAGAACTCCATGCTGTGATTTTTAAGAGGGATTTTTGTGACAAAGTTGTGAAAGGAGAGTGAATGATCCGTAATTCAAGTCAATCAACGTCCAATATTCCGTCTTGAAGATGTGGTGTTTTGTTTAGATTGAACTGTGGCTCAGGTCCATTGTAGTAGCGCTGCGAAAGAGAGATGCGCGTGGCTTAACAGTGGCGACCTCAAGTCCAGCGGTGATTGGCTGACGATAGTCATTAAAACAAATCCGTATCACACTCTTGACTTGTACAAAAAAAGAAAGAAAAATTGTACGAATGTAAATCAGAAGACTCGCACGTGCTGTCTCTCTCTCTCTTTCTCTCTCTCTGCACAACGGCGCGCGTTCCGCAATCTCGGCCAAGATACTTGCATTGGAGTAACGAGTAACGACGAGTTCGCTGAAATAAAGTGTGCTATATGAACACTGGAGCACTAGTGAGTGGCGTTCCAGCGCGCGCTGTTTGCGATCTAAACTACTGCACATCCAACTTTGCCAGCCCACTTTTTCTTTACGTCACTCAGCAGGGGAAGATTTGGGAAGGTCAAGTGCTGTGTCGAAGCATATAGCTAGAGATCAGTCGGAAAAGGACGACACACTTATATTGCGCACCTTATAGTGTAATACGGTGGTTGACAACATCTTCTAGTGTACCCCCTCTAAGATATGTATTCAGCTACCCTTATTACCCCTTAAACATTTTTTTTTAAAGAAAAGAAAATGTACATAAATGTTGTATATGCGTTCTATTTGGCAGTGTAGACATAAACATTAAAAGGGGGCAAATAGTATTTGCTCTCTCAACTTGTATGTGTGTATCCAGATGTAAGAGATTTAATTAAAGTCGGATTCTTTTAGAATTGTTTACAACCAATCCTAAAAAAAAGTAACAGATTTTTTAGAAATGTACCCCCTGCAGTACTCAAAAGTACCCCTAGGGTACACGCGTACCCCCATTTGAGAACCAAGGTATAATATATAACATTTACTCGCTGTAATGACGCTGCTGTAAACGACATGGGACGGAAACTATGGCATGTCAGATGCGTTAAGACAGCAAGTAAAACAAAAACGGGAAATTTGTCTCTAGAGAATGGCGAAGATACATCTTTTAATAATACCAGTTGAATAATTTTAAATATACAAACAATGAATTGACACCATCGCCGTTGATAATAATATAGTTGTTTTTACTAACCCAAACCGATCAAAAGTGTTTGTAAACACATCAGGCTTCCTATTAATTTCAAATGCGTAGAATAGAGTCAAGCAACTTTACAAGCAACTACAGAAAGTAGAGAACCATCCATGTTGATGACGGACAGTTACTGTGCTACTTCTCTCAGGAGCAGTCGCGAGCATTAAAGCACGATTTTCTCGCTCTAAGCAGCCATTCGACGTCATAGCGAAGTCACAAACGCGTTAACTCAAACTGAAGTGACAATCCACATCGTTTTCCCTTTCCTTTGATATGTATCGCTCTTATTATCACACATTCAAATAATAAGCTGCCATTTAAATCAACTGTGTGAAAATGCAGCACATACCATTAAAGCTGTCCAAGCATCGTGTTATATCTATCCACTCCTAAGTTTAACGACAGATGTCGCTCCTGGGTTAATTGGGTGAATGGCATAGTAATAATAGGACACCACTCTCTCTCTCTCTCTCTCTCTCTCTCTCTCTCTCTCTCTCTCTCTCTCTCTCTCCCTCTCTCTCTCTCTCTCTCTCAGCCCCACAATCTCTCTCTATTTCCATATCATTAAATTCCCCATTGATGACTTACAGAATACCCCCATTAACCCTAATCTATTCCAGTCAGAGAGCATTGCCCCAACCAGGGACTGCCATCAAGTCAACAAAATGGTGTCAAACAACAACATCTACCAATGTTGCTAACTGATTTTTTTTTCTCCATTCTTATTTATCAGACAACACTGGTTAGCAAGCATGCGGGCTGCTAAAAGTGAAGTTGTCAGGCTGTACACTCTTTGATGTGGCAAGCGACTCACTGGTCGTAATGTTGAGGTTTTTTTCTCTGAGCGGACACCCGACTGCCACTTTTATTACTTATCAATCACTTACCTAACACACTGTCTTAGTATAGTTCCCCTAACAAAGAGAAGGGGCTCCATGTCTCACTGTGGATTCCTGGAGGGGATGTTTTTTCGTTGTCTTTTCATTATAGTTTAATAACTTCAGTGTTTAACTGCTGGTGGGTACAGGAGCTCTGCCATATTGCTGTTCCTCTGTCTCATATATCTACAAGACATTGTGGCAAGTGTGTAATTAAAACCATCTGGCTCTCAGTCTGGTATTTGTGAATGTGTTTGGCGTGGGGAAAGAGTTGTAAGATATGTAAATAACATTCAAACAATGCAGTTATGAGTTTTGTCAAGAATTCTTGCAGGAACCAATTACAAAAACATCAACGATTAGTAAAGATCATTAAAACATGATTTTACATTTTTTATGAATGGAGTACATTTGTAGGACTACACTGTTTGTATTCTATATGTCTATGTAATGTGTGGGAAACAGGGAGACACAGTGGCAGAGTACTCCAGTGACCCAGCTGGATTTGGTCTCTCTCTCTCTCTCTCTCTCTCTCTCTCTCTCTCTCTCTCTATCTCTCTCTCTGTCTGTCTGTCTGTCTCTCTCTCCCTCCCCCGTCTCACTCTCTCTCCTGCAGACATAATTGTTTTTCATCGATCACAAGGGAGCATTTCTCAATTCCGTCCTGCTGTTATCGAATGAAGTGAGAAATAGTTTTGCCATGCTCTCAGTTTAACTTCTCGCGTGTGTCAAGAGACATAAGCAAAGCATTTCCGCATATCACATTCCCATTTAAATGTGTGATTTTTTAAATTTCTTCATCATAGGTCGGTTCCCATATACTTCACATTTATGCAGCACACATATGTTAAAAAATGTCCAGTTACGATATAGCCTGAGATATATTTTCGCAAATCTAAACTGATATTTATGTACTGCATGCATGAGCACTGACTGAGTCCAACTCCATTTGCTTCCTTTTGTGTTGTGTTGATATAGACACAGCCTAGCTCTGAAGGCACCACCATAGCAAATGAGGTCATTCAAGCCTGATCAAATGGTTATTTTTCTAATTCAATCATAATGGAATTTGTTGGTAATACCGTCTTGTGAAGAGTGCTCAAGTTTAGTCTTACTGTATTTAATTGTTGTTCATAGTCCTCAATTTTGTCTTGACAACTACGGAAAATGCCTTAATCCCATTCATACACAGATGATACGTGACAATGCACAATAACTATTCCTTCAAAGTTCATCAATGTTGTCACCTTTGTGAGGAATGGATTGCCATGGTAGCTGACCCTCTGTCTCTATAACACTTGTTAACCTGAAGTGTCATGTCATCAGTGCAAAAAAAACTGAAGTTTACAACCGCCATTTGGGTATCTTTGAGACTTCAAATGGTGTCTCCTTCACCATGGTTTCTCACATTATATAGTTATAAGCCCGTATCCATGTACTGAAGGCCCCTATATTGTGGTGTCTAAGCTACTGTCCTCTGTCCTACTGTCCTCATTTAAAGAGTTGCTCGGTAAGATTTAGAGGGCTTCACTAACTCAAGCTTGACAATCGCATGCCTTTCACAGGTTGTTTCAATAACTTATGTCAGCGTATAGTTCTTTATATCTTTTTTGTTCTTTTCTTTCTCCCTGCCTCCCTTAAACTATCACTTTCTCTCTCATCTGTTACATAATGACCAATCTCTGTAATTTATGTCTAGTTGAGTTCTACTTTTCTTTCTTTATCTCTCTCTCCCCCATCCCCCCTTTAAGTTTCCCTTTCTCCTCTTTGGTCAGCTCAAAAACAAGCCCCAAAACTTGGGCCTGATAATAAGCTGCAGTATATACCCTGCAGTATATTATCGACAGCAGATTTGTTTGTTACACTCGTTCTCTGCCTGTCTCTGAGAGGAGAGTTCAAAAGTTCATATTTCTTGGACAGCTTCGCTTTGAGAGGACTGAACGAGCAAAACAGAAGAGAGTGCGGCTGAGCAGAGGTTAGTCAATTACAAGGCTCTCCTCTAGTAACAAACTTCTAACAAGTAAATTCTTCTGCTTTTCTGTGTATTTGCGTGTGTGACTTTAAATGTGTGTGTGTGTGTGTGTGTGTGTGTGATTGTGAGTATGTTTATGTATGTGTGAGAGGGTGTGCAAGTGTATGTGTCATTTGTGTACGTGTGGTTGTGTCTTTCATGACTCTGTACATGTGCAATGGTATAATAATATATGTGTGAGCAAGTGTTGGTCTGCGTGAGTGTCTATTTGTGTGTGTGTGTGTGTGTATGTGTGTGTGTGTGTGTGCTTGTGTGCCTATAAGACCAGCCAAGACAAAAACTTCAGCTGTGGTTTCTTCAATAAAAAGCTAAATAAACAATTTTACTTTTTAATCTCTCCCCATTTTTCCTTCGGCCTACTTTTTCTCTCCGGGTACTTCACTTTGTCTGTTTGTCCAAATGTGTTCATCTCCCTATGGATCGTTCAATTCAACATGAAACACTATGTTGGGACAATGATTTTGTTGTGAGAGAATGAAAGAAGGGGGCAGCTGTAGCTCAGCGGGTAGAGCAGTTCGACCAGTGATTGGGAGGTCGCTGGTTCAAATCCCGGCTCCCCAGGGCGGAGCTGGCGACACATCTGGGGTGTACCCTGCCTTCGCCCTTAGATAGCTGGGATTGGCTCCAGAAACCTCCCCGCAACCCCTTGAAAAAGGGATGAAGAGGCTACCGTGACCATCAGCGGTTGACAATGACTGACTGACAATGAAAGAAGAGGCCATTAAAGGTTGTAACAGTGATTCTGCTGTTTGTTTACTTATACCATTTGTTATTGTTTACGATCTCGGACTGCCTACAGAGACGCGGTTTCACTGATACGGTGATAAAATCTTTAGGATGTGACTTAAAGGTTTTGTCAACGATTCTGCAGCAAAAAACACGTCTCTATAGGCAGCCTAAGCCTAAGCCTGAGTGGTTTGGAGTGGCCCCTTTGGAAATGTATTGGAAGGGACACACACATGCAATCACACACACATACACACGCACACACACACACACACACAGTGACTGGATATATATATATATATATATATATATATATATATACACTGTATGAATACATATATACTGTATTCATATCCATATATACTTCACATGCAGTAAAAAAAAAAATAGAAATCTCACATCCCACGTTTGCCTCGTAAGGTCGCTCCGTCCCCACGTGGACGGCGGCGGCGCCCCAGCAGTGGTCCCGCTGTCTACCAGTGTTCTTCATCTGACTCCACGTGTTGGTGTTGAAACCCGTTGGGCTGGAACCCCCCCTCTACCCCCAGTATGGTTCTAATCAATTAACTCCTTGCTGAGGGAAGGAAAATATCCTAGGGGGGGAGAGAGAGAGAGAGACAGAGAACGAGACAGAGAGCGAGAGTGGGGAAAAAGAAGAAAAAGAAAGAGAGAGAGAGAGAGGGGGCCTCCGGTTTGGACAGCCTTAACAACTCACAGAAGGTACACAAAACATGCGCCTCAGGGTGGGATGTCCTAAACTTCACTGGAATATTTGAACAAAACAGGCGCCTGGAAGCGTGTGTGTGTGTGTGTGTGTCTATTTGGGTGTGTGACACAGGGCATGGAGGTCTGTGGGCGTGTATGTGTGACGATGTCACACATGTCAATGTAGGTGGTGTGCGGGGGGGGGTGTACGTGTGTGATGGTGCATGTGTGTCGTGTGGATGTGTGTGTAATTAGGACGTGTTTGTTCAATTGTGCGCATGTAAATATTATGTGTGTGTGTGTGTGGGGGGGAATCACTGCGGTTATCTCTTCATTTTTTAATCGTCGAAGTATGATGTAAATCTGCCGTGTGTGTTGCGTCATGCAGAATGCTCTATCTTGTTTACATTTATAAAGATTTTTTGTAAAGAATGAAAGAGTGTACAGGAAGGCACAGCCCATGAATAAGGAAGCAGCAACCCATGTCCCCTCAAGTCAGGTCATGTCCTGTTTATTTATACACATGCTTTTACCACAGATACAGTCTCCCCAGGCTTTTTCAGGCTCACAGCAGAAGGCGCTCCGCTAGAGGCCATTTTCTCACGACTCAAGGCTTCTGCAACTGAAACGTTTTTATGTACTGACTCCAATTGATGTCAGTGGAGGTACGTGTCATTCAAAATTAAGTTTAAACATTTTTAATATTGCAATTGTAAAAAAATTAATTATCGGAAATAGTCAAACAATTTAGAATGTAAATACTGATTCATCAAATGTTGGTTGATATTTTGTTATTTACATTAAGGGCATTTACCAGACACTTTTATCCAAATGACTTACAACCACATTTTGTAAAAGAGCATAGAAACCCAACACAACTGTAGATCAGCTAGAATAAAAAACAATACTCTCATTTGAGAGTAGAGTAGCTGCTATTTAGCAAGGATATCTTCAATATACAAAAGCTTTGATTAATTTGTTATAAGGGCGGATATATTATAATGCTAAATGACACTTATCAAGTCAACGCAGCATCTCACCATGACACCAGAGATCATGGAAAGCAGCGCAACTAAAGTTGCATTAAATGCATATGAAGCATTGTCATCACGGACCTAGAAGTCCAACAGCAGAAATTATGTTGGGGAACAATAAACTGCAAGGTGTGGAGTCTTGGTTCCAGTCATGAAGTCTTGATTAATTATGGAGAAATTCCACCGATAAGATTGTGTGAGTGGACCCTTAATGGTGTCCTTCACCGATAAACCGTATTTACTTGCTCCTTTTGAGATACGATAGGTCACTCCTATATGCATGCTGCAAGTGAACATTTTATTGCATGCATTAGCCAATGTAAGAAAAAAGAGGCATAAACGCAGGGATCAGAAAAGCCCTACATATAGTGACATAGGTTTGCAAATTTGTATTCATGGCATCCCCTACCCCAGCTTGCGACCGCTCACATCACTGTGACGGACAGTGCCGTTAGCCAATCAGAGCCAATCACCAAAACAGGCTCAGAGGGCATTCATTAGTACTAGAGACCACTGCAAAACTGATGAAAAAAACAATGCAATGATACCTTTAATACAGTAGGTGTTGATTGGAAACCTTTACAGGTGTTTTCAGCCAACTACTGCGGGCTGAATTTCTGTTCACCAATAATGCGATTACAGATCCATGCCTCCAGCAACGTTATTGTTAGAAACAAATAGGAAGCCAAGGAAGGTGAAATGCCCCGTACGCCCATATTTGGGCTGGCTTGCCATCATACTTTAGAATGTTGTGTAATATGATTATTCTGAATGACTAGTCGCAAACTTTATCAATGTCAAATCTGTGAGACTAGTTGTAAATATAGATATTTGTTTTAACACCAATACTTACAGCCAAAGTATACCCGTTAGCCATATCTGTTAGCCACAGAGCTATCGTACACTGGCCTTGGATTGACCAACACACACAGACAACAATAAATGCATATCTGGGCATGCCAGAAATTGCCCTGTTTAATTGATTAATCCATAAAAAGAAAGATACATACATATGCTACGCAACATCAATCTCACACAAACTCTCACATGCACTCACACAAGGCATGCACACACACACACACACACACACAAGGGCTGTATAAGGAATTATAAATGCTTGTTTTCTTTCCCGTCTCACTTACTCCGAGTATCCCTACTAATTTGGTATAATTATACAGTATGTTCACATGCTATTGTTTGTGCCTGTGTGTGTCTGAGTGTGCGTGAACTTGTGTGTGTGTTTATATAATTGTGTCTGTGTGTGTGTGTGTGTGTGTGTGTGTGTGTGTTGGTCAGTGTATCAGTGTTTGTTTTTTGCATTACCCTTTGTTGGACAGCCTGACAAGTGAGAGGGTTGTGCAAGCTAAACAGGGATCATCCAGTATTGTGTTTCTGAAATCACACCACTGATAATACAGTAATATGTAACTAATTGGTGCATTTAGTGTATGGGAGACACATGAGAAAATCTGTCAACAAAGTAATTATCTGTACAGCCTGTCTCTAGCTCTCTCACACTCACAGAGGCACACTGGCTCACGCACACACACACACACACACACACACACACACACACACACACACACACACACACACACA